>NQII01001508.1:0-25601 GCA_002778355.1 Clitarchus hookeri
AACTCCACAAAGTTCTGTGCTCTCCAGCGTCCTTTAGTTGTTCATTGGCTAATTAATGCTCCAGTATTTCCCCAGACCTGATAGCACACGAATCGGTCCTCTTTTTCTTGCAGGTTAGCTATTGGTTCAAAGTCGCCCAGGTCGTGGCTTGCAAACTGCGATCCAATTGAAAGAGTGTAAGTCCAGTGTACATTTGTTCGAGGTATAGTTTGTCTTCAAATGCATTCCCGAAATATCTGGTTAGGTTCTCCAGAAATCGTGTAACCTTAGCTATCCTAAAGTAGTTTCAGGTCTGTGCAAATATCCCATACCTAGGGGTAGTGATATTTCGCGCAAAGATTTCGAGACAAGATACAGGCCAAAGCATTGTAGGGTCGTCCAGCTTCTTTGATTGGCTAAAAAATGTTCTGGCCTGTGTTAACCGTTTGCGCACGAATCACGAAGGTTCAGTGTCGGAGTTACTTAGTCCTGAGTGGCTCGGTCAAAGACGGACACGGCACCACCAGCCAATGGAGGTATAACAACATCTGAGGTGTGTATATAGTATTGAAGTCTACTGTGTGCTCCGATTTTTACGCGAAAAGTCACTGGCCCTGCCCATACCTGTTGTCAGAGGCGTAGCTGGAAATGGGGAGGGAAGCGGGAGGGGATTAGACTGACTAATGTAAAAGAAAGGGGAAGTTACACCCACATTAGGTGTACTGATACTCGTGTTAATTAGAAAAAATACCAAGAGAAAAATTTTTTCTTTCGAAAATGTATATTTTATTTTATGTTTTTGAGTGCCACTGAACATCGACAAGGCCTTAACAAGGAAACACTTTAATGAGGAACTGGGAAGCAGTCGGCAGGGGCTTTTATAAAGTAATCATCTCAGCATTCGCCTGAAGCGAAACCCTGGAAAGCAGGATGGCCGGGCCGGGACGGGAATCTAACCCACGTTCTCCCGAATGCAAATCAAGAGGTTTGCCACTGATCTGCCTCACTCGGTACTTCACAATATAATAAAATGTATCACATATTACAGAAATTAAACATTTTTATCACAATTAAAGGCTTATTGACAGATACTTGCAAAATTCACGTTATTATTCGGGGACACATTAAACTTTAAACACTTTTACCTTTGCAATAAGTTTGTCAGTGGACCATACTTTATTTGAGACGCTCTGCGTATCTCTGCGCCAGTAAGTGAACACTTTACAATTGTGTGCCCCAATCACGTGCAGTTCAGTCAGGAAGGGTGTGATTTTATAGCTGTGCGTCAACCAATGGAGAGACAACGCCGGCTCCACTATACACAGTACTATGAAGTTTAGCCTGATGCCAAATAATAACGCGAATTTTGCAGGTCCCTTCAATAATGTTAATAGCAATAATTGTTTACGACCTCAGTGACAAAATTAGGAGGTGGGAGAGAGGGATGTTACAACAACACCCATATTCCCCTTCCCCTGACCCCGTTCCATCCTGTTACAGCTTCTGAGTAAGAGGTTTCGTCAATATTATTCGCAAATTATTAAAAAAATTAATTAACGTAAATTAATTTTTTGGCAGCGATACTTTATTTTATATATATATTTTTAAGCTGTAAGCGAATTACGCTGCGGGGTACGGAGAGATCTGGCCCCGTCTCCCTGGCAGTATTTTGGCCGTTCGTATGCAAGGTTGACATTTGACATATACTTCAGCGCCTTTATGCACAAGTTTCTGAACGGGCGTGCAACACGAAACCACAGAGTTCTTAAGAGGATTGGAGGGTGGAGAGAATTGGTCAAGCCAATAGGGGAGATTTCGTAGCAAGCTGTAGCCACTCAGATGAATTCCCCACTTCTAGCGCTTCGCGCAGCCAATACGCGAAGTGGTACGCCTGCTACTATCTTTAAGAAGCTAGAAATTTTTAACTTGCCATATTTATAAATTTATGAAATACCTGTTTTTGCCCATACTCAACTTTATGAGATACAGAACTCTAGTTAGTACACATAATTACTTAACTAGAATCAAAAATAATTTCCACTGACTACTACACCAAGATTACCTGTTTTCCAAACAGCCCCAAATACTCTGTCATATAACTGTATAATAAACTTCCCGCAAGTTTTAAATAATTAAAAAATTTGGGAAAAATCAAATTTTTGCATGCTAATGCTAATAGCATTATATCCTAATGCTATTATGATATAATTTTTATTCTATTAGGAAATTTATGGTTACAAAAATATAT
Organism: Clitarchus hookeri; assembly: GCA_002778355.1. NCBI lineage: Eukaryota > Metazoa > Arthropoda > Insecta > Phasmatodea > Phasmatidae > Clitarchus > Clitarchus hookeri. The sequence continues at coordinate 2,228 of NQII01001508.1, forward strand.
AAATTTATTATCTATGGTGGCATAAATATTAATTTTAAAATATGTAAATGTTTATTGAGGTTAATTTTCATTTCGTATTATATCATTGCTATACATATATATTTCCGAATCTCAAGATCCATGGATGTATGTTGTGTCAATGTTTTGTACAAATAATATACTATATATTTATGTTTTGCATCTTAAGTTCCCTATGTTAATACTTATTCTTACTTGTACATAAGTATTTATGAGTGTGTTCATGAATGCGTATGTATATGTATGCGTGTATATATATATATANTTCTTACTTGTACATAAGTATTTATGAGTGTGTTCATGAATGCGTATGTATATGTATGCGTGTATATATATATATACACATGTGAGTGTTTATTATGTTAATTTTTTCTTCGTTTTTAGTTTTAGGCCTGTATCTGATNTATATATATATATACACATGTGAGTGTTTATTATGTTAATTTTTTCTTCGTTTTTAGTTTTAGGCCTGTATCTGATGAGTCCTATACTACATGCATGATACTACATCTGTACAAAATCTGTAAAAAAAAGTCTATTGGACAATAAAGAATTGAATTGGACTGAATACTTTAAAGGAACCACCACGCTTTCTATTCTGTGGACACAATAACACCATATGTGCAGGTAATTCTATTGGCCGCTGCTGGCATGCATCGGTTTTGATATTGGATGTTGCTTCTAAAATGGTTAACAAAAGAATCTTCTTTCATGTTCTGTTATGTTAAGTTATTACTGACATTTACAGGTAACATTCTGACCGAAATTTCCCGCTATGGGAACAGCGGAATGAGTACATTAAATGTGTTAATTAAGAGCACAATGATTGCTTTTCCTGGGGTGAATATGTTAAATGTGTTAAAGTGACACGACTNTTAAATGTGTTAATTAAGAGCACAATGATTGCTTTTCCTGGGGTGAATATGTTAAATGTGTTAAAGTGACACGACTGAACGGAAGAATATAAGAGTTTAGAAGCGTTCTGATTTATTTACTCATGCTTTGTTGTATTTTTTCTGAGCGCTATTTTTTATGCAGGAGTGAAATAAAATTCCTAGCCTTGTGAGGTGTGGCAAGGAGNGTTGTATTTTTTCTGAGCGCTATTTTTTATGCAGGAGTGAAATAAAATTCCTAGCCTTGTGAGGTGTGGCAAGGAGGGCAGAGAGAAAAAAAACAATATGTTCGTTCACACACCTCACAGCTAGCTGCCGTTTATTTATTTATTTCGTAATGTGCTCGAATTCTGCTGTAAAATCGGCAGTCGTATTCAAACGTCGAAACAAAATAAGAATGCTACGTACTCTTTTTTGGTTGATAGCGAGTGAATACCTGGTTCGACGGACAACGCTGTTTTTTGAACCCGACACGAAGATAAAAACAGCTGCTGTTGTCAGTAGAGTTATGTGAGTTTAGCAGATGCTTTCGATGTCAGTTTAGACTTCATGTGCTTGTATTTCAGTATTTTTTTTACGACTGGGCCACATCTTTTTGATAAGTCCTGAACGACTTTGATAAAGGCTGTTCACGATAAAGTGAGCACTTTTGAAACGAACCTCTGGAAAATGTCACTGCCCGTAACTGCACATCTTTTGACGGGCGCACTTACAGGCATACGGACAGTAAAGTTGGTAACAACGGGGGGAAAGTAGTTCTATGTTTTAAAGGAGTTAGGTGAACATTTGTGAATACCGAAATTATTTCTTTTGCTTTCTAAAAATCTCACAGTTTCTCTTGACCAACGCATGAACAAAGTGATAAGGCCCATCGCAATATTAATTTTACATGCAATGGAGGAATACACAAGATGCCTATAAATAGATCTTAAGCAGGCCTTTCCAAAGTGCTATTTTTACCGTGAATAGCCTATAGTCATGTGCTTCTTATTTCCAGCAAAATGAAAGTTTCTTACTACGGAAACTGCCGACGAATAATTGCTCGTGGCCAGATTGAGTAAACGACGTACAAATGTATGCTGGGGTAAAATGATTTAGCAAAGTTCGCGGACCTCCAGTTATCACTTGGAACCGTCGAAATTCGCGTTCCTTACTGAAATAATGCTAGAATTAATCGTTGCAAGTATATTCAAGCCAGCGGCTTTGTTTTACTGGTTTCTGTAGTAGTAAGGTCCCATTTTTTTTTCGACTTGGCTGGACAGCAATGGGACATCCTATTGTTAGTTGTTTCCTATTGGCTCAAAGGCGTCCAAGGCGTGTAAAAAACTCGTAAGTCTAGTTACGGGAAAATGTAAATGCACAAGTTTTATTAAGTCTATTCTGGTTTCAAGCAAGTTTCTCCCTACCACTAGCTTCAGCCGAACGTATTGACTTAATTAGTTGCACGAAGGTTTACTGTGTGAAGGACATTGCGTTTTAATGCCTCAACGTACACGTTAACATTCCGTATTAGCTGTTGCAAAAGACGACATTTTTGGGGTGAAAGGTACTTATGTACGAGTTTCTCATACCAACTAACACTTTGGAACGAACCTATGAGAAGGGTTCAAGTAGATCCATGACGCAAGAAGCAACCAGTTATAAANACCAACTAACACTTTGGAACGAACCTATGAGAAGGGTTCAAGTAGATCCATGACGCAAGAAGCAACCAGTTATAAAATGATTGACGAGTCGCATCAACTAATACCATTGCGCAGGGAAAGGCGATGTCCTTATTGGTGCTTACTTCTGGGTTTGTACAGCATCGACCATGATTTCACCTATTCGGCAAGATGTCAGACACGAACAAGTACTTTCGGGATAATTTGTTAAGAGGTTAATCCCAGGCGTTGCGATGATGAGTATTTCGCTTANAGACACGAACAAGTACTTTCGGGATAATTTGTTAAGAGGTTAATCCCAGGCGTTGCGATGATGAGTATTTCGCTTAAGTGTGAACTAAACGACACTTTCTGTCACAGGTAAATATAATATTTTTGCGGCTCTTAACATCGTGGTCTTGAGAACTGATGAGGGTGGAACGAGGCGAGTATGGAGAAGCGCCGGAATACAAGGGTGGGGGAACGGGAGATCCCCGAGAAAACCCGCCGACCAGCGGCATCGTCCGGCACGATTCTCACATGTGAAAATCCGGGACCGACTNGGAGATCCCCGAGAAAACCCGCCGACCAGCGGCATCGTCCGGCACGATTCTCACATGTGAAAATCCGGGACCGACTCCACCAGGAAACAAACCCGGTTCGTCTTGGTGGGAGGCTAGTAGTCTAACCACTACACCACCGCGGCCCCGTCAGGGATGGAGTTTTTTATTAAATACTAGAGCTAAATAAATCTCCTGATTTATTTACAATACCTAATATTTTCAGTAAGGCAGATACAAGAAAGACATTATGGGGCTGTGGAATGGACTTAATGATAGCGTTTCTTTGTGCAGAATAAAGTGTGATAATGTGTTTGCAGACAAGTTGTGTATTTCATTGTAGANCAGTAAGGCAGATACAAGAAAGACATTATGGGGCTGTGGAATGGACTTAATGATAGCGTTTCTTTGTGCAGAATAAAGTGTGATAATGTGTTTGCAGACAAGTTGTGTATTTCATTGTAGAAAAAAAAAGTGTTAAGAGAAGAGCTGAAAGCGTGAAAACAAAACTGGACGAGGACAGCTTGAGCTGATGAAAATGGGAGGTGATATGTCGGAGTAGTTTAACATGAAGGAAAAACTAAAGCAGGGAAGGGCATCACCATTATGGTTTGTGGTAGTAATGTATGGACTGTTGAGGGAAGTAAGAAGGAAGATTGCGGGGACTCTGAGTGGCCCGAAGGCAGTGGTGTTTACAAATAAACTGACAGTATGGGGAAATGAAAAGAAAAAAAAATAGCAACAACAGTTGAATGCTTGGGAGAAGGTAATGGAATTGGACAGTAAGGAATGACATTTAAAGTAAAAATGTTTAAATTGGTGACAGCAAGGAAAAAATTACACAGCAAAAACAGGCGTGACACTGGGAGGAGAGCCGTTGAAAGAGTAGACAAATTTAAAAATCTCGGAAATATGNGAAGATTGCGGGGACTCTGAGTGGCCCGAAGGCAGTGGTGTTTACAAATAAACTGACAGTATGGGGAAATGAAAAAAAAAAAAATAGCAACAACAGTTGAATGCTTGGGAGAAGGTAATGGAATGGGACAGTAAGGAATGACATTTAAAGTAAAAATGTTTAAATTGGTGACAGCAAGGAAAAAATGACACAGCAAAAACAGGCGTGACACTGGGAGGAGAGCCGTTGAAAGAGTAGACAAATTTAAAAATCTCGGAAATATGNACACAGCAAAAACAGGCGTGACACTGGGAGGAGAGCCGTTGAAAGAGTAGACAAATTTAAAAATCTCGGAAATATGGTCGAGGAGACTGGAGGAAATGTAAGCGAGATTGGTAGAGAGTGAATCAAGCTGACGTATAGTATGAAAGTGTAATATCGTTGCTATGGAACAATGATGTGACACAGAAGGCCAAAGAAGTGATATACCTGATATAAAGGATGCCTTTGTTGCAGTACGGAGCAGAAACGTGGGTGATGAATAAGGGAGATGTCAGCAGAATATATGCATGTGAGATGAAGTCTCTGATAAGTAGTTAAAGAGTTACAAGAAAAGATGTGTTGAGAATTTAAAAGGTGAGAGATAGATTAAAATAAATACGATCCAAAACAGGATAGAGAGGTCTAGGTTAAGGTGGTATGGCTAAAGAGTAAATAAGTACACAGAAACGAAATGGCGTGGCGGTTCCTTTGAGTGGGTGTGTCCATCCTCTGATTGGCTGCACGAAACCCTGGAAACGGGCCTTGTGTCTCATTGGTTACTGCGTACTGCGAGAGGTTCCCCATTGGCTAAGCTGCCGGTTGGTAAGTAGGTTTCCAGGCGCTGATTGGCGAACGGCATTCCTGCATGTTGCAGGCCAGCGATTCCATTTTGATGGCGTGTGCGGCTGAGTCTGCGGTACAAGCGCTTGTTTCACCTCTGTATGTTCGAGTACTTTGTGGTATGGCCACGTGAAGAGAATGGAGAAGGGAGATGCCAAAGAAGGTGATGGAATTACAAGTGGAGGGTAAAAGACAGAGACAATAACCGACAAACAGAAGAAGTGTAGAAGATGGAGTAGTTAACTGGCAAAGTGCAGGAAGAAGAGTGGCGAAAGTACTAAATAAGATAGTGACAAGGGAAAATATACGGGGAGGGATGTATAAGGTGGGTTGAACCCTCTACTTGGTGCTTAAATTTATTATGGATAAAGTTTAGTTAGTATTCAAACTTATAACATAATATATAATGCAGTATAAGTAAATAAACTTTTTAGAGCGACCTGATATATTCAAAAGTATTTAAATAGCCTATCCACTAACTAATGGTACTTATGTGTAGCATGCTTCCTGGTAGGGACATTCAGTTTTCGCTAGAATTNTATTTAAATAGCCTATCCACTAACTAATGGTACTTATGTGTAGCATGCTTCCTGGTAGGGACATTCAGTTTTCGCTAGAATTGTTCCTGTTTAATTGTAGTTCGAAACACGGTAGGAATGATTCACTTCCGCGAATGGACGGTTTTAATTGCTGCGTGTCTGATGTGTCTGTCCGCGAATCACACACTTCCGTTACCTGAGTAACCCAATTCTGATTGGCGCAGTCATGCACCAACACCATCTGCTCACAACGTCACGCGGACAATAACCAGAGAACAACTGCAGGCGTGTTAGTAGGATACTGAAATACAGCCAACGTGGAATTATTTTCGCGGAAATTATATCTCGCTACACACTAGTTAAAATGTGGGTTTAACATAATGAAGGAAGTCCTTTTTTTATGGGTGTAAATTGTTGAGATTGACACTTATATTCGTAAACAGCTGAGACCTACAAACAATATAAGTTGTTACATTCGTGAGNGTAAATTGTTGAGATTGACACTTATATTCGTAAACAGCTGAGACCTACAAACAATATAAGTTGTTACATTCGTGAGGTTCGATCACAATCTCAGTTCGGCGCACAGCATGTATTAGTTTCATCACCAAAAATGTTAAAACTTTGATGATATTGGCGTCTTACTACATAATCGGAATCCAACANCATGTATTAGTTTCATCACCAAAAATGTTAAAACTTTGATGATATTGGCGTCTTACTACATAATCGGAATCCAACAGATTTATGTTAAATTTGCCATAGTGTACGTATGCTCTCTTTGAAGATGATAGTGATGCAATGTTCACGTCACCTGCAGTTTTCGTGACTGCAACGTAACTACGCTCTGGCAGCACTAAAAGTGTAAACCACCTAAACAAACTTTTAGGTTGTAAACCATAATACGTAGAAAAGAACATTGGATTGGTACACTGTAAAATCTCATTTAATTGGCTGGCAGGCGACCAATAATAAACGCCGTGACATCCAATAAGCCAGGTGTATTGTGAATCGACAAGACGGTGGCGATAGAACAGCAGTAATACAGTGGTGGATACCAACCATTCTCTTTTCCAACTCTTGAAAGTTTGTAATTCNGGTGGCGATAGAACAGCAGTAATACAGTGGTGGATACCAACCATTCTCTTTTCCAACTCTTGAAAGTTTGTAATTCTGTAACGTATTCAAAGGAACGAATTTCTCCATGACTGAAAGAAAAAAAAAATAACCAAGCACTTTCGGGCGAAGCGACGAATTGCAAGTACACAGCCGAATAAACCCTTGGCATTTCAGGTGGGGAAAANACCAAGCACTTTCGGGCGAAGCGACGAATTGCAAGTACACAGCCGAATAAACCCTTGGCATTTCAGGTGGGGAAAAAAAAGGTCGCTTCGAAAAACGAGTACGCACGTATTTGGTTTTCGGAGGTATTTTCTTTTCCGCTGGTTGCGCAGACTGAATAGCAATGTTCGATGCGCGCTACGTGCGAGCGGATCAAGAAGAACACTACTCTACAGCAACATCGGCATTCACACAATGGCTTCATCACGGACTGGAACCATCCGCCCCTTTCCACTTCAACCCTGCGAATGGAACGTACCTACTCCTGCGTAGAATCTGCACGGCGGTGGAGGTTGTGCGTTCGCTACCCTCCGCACTGTTTTCTCGGCAAATCAGTAATTTACGTAGTAATACCAATTAATCCTTGTTACTTTTCGTGTATACAGATGCAATATTTGAAAAAAAATATTTTTTTCTCTCGGCCTAATTACTACTATCAATAAGTAAAACGTTTGCTACAGGTCTTTAAAACCTAAAAGAAAAAAAAAACTTGGAAAAGGTAGGTGATTGGAAAATTATCTGGGAAAACCAGGAAAAGTCAGGTACACTGGTGACTGGGATCAGTATATTTAAACGAGCAATATATACTTTAAGGTAACAGATTTTCTGTACAGCAAAAGCATTATAATTACCAGCCCAATAAATTCGTTTAAATACTATTGGTTACCAAAAAAATTTGTGCTGTGAGAGAAATTGAAAGCATATGAATNAGCCCAATAAATTCGTTTAAATACTATTGGTTACCAAAAAAATTTGTGCTGTGAGAGAAATTGAAAGCATATGAAGAATTGTACCCCCAACTCTGTAGACTGCTTTCAGGAACGGCAAGTTCTGCATGTTTTAATTCAATACCTGCATTTTGTAAAAAAAAAAAAAAGTCCTATAAAGGCTTCATTTGCCAAAACAAAAAAATTTACGATTAATGACGAAAATTGTTGGATTATCGTCTCTTTTCATCTGGAAAACCTGGAAAGTTCAACTAAATTAAATACTGATATTCTGTAGCAGCCCTGGTTAATTTATCCTTTCATTCATGGGTTAATTTAAGGTTTCATGGGTTACAAATAACAAATGTTTTGATGGATCCTGTACTTTAACCCGACACAGTACTTGTTTCGTCATCTCAACCATTGAACTATAGACTTTGTGTACCACCATAGAAATAAGAACCATTCATATCCAAGAACCGTGACACGGCTTACGTATCAGTTACCCGCAGGGAAGAGGTACGGGTATTGAGCATCGCAGCGTACAGTGCCGGTCAAAAATAAGCTCCTTGTTACGTCGCACTTGTGAACACTTAGCCAGAATGACTTAAACACGCTACAAAATGTTAGGACCCCAATAGCATACCTGCTCGAGTCAAACGGGAATCAGGTTACTTGTGATAAGGCTGTAAGCTTGCGTCAAGTCTGCNAGCCCAATAAATTCGTTTAAATAATATTGGTTACCAAAAAAATTTGTGCTGTGAGAGAAATTGAAAGCATATGAATAATTGTACCCCCAACTCTGTAGACTGCTTTCAGGAACGGCAAGTTCTGCATGTTTTATTTCAATACCTGCATTTTGTAAAAAAAAAAAGTCCTATAAAGGCTTCATTTGCCAAAACAAAAAAAATTACGATTAATGACGAAAATTGTTGGATTATCGTCTCTTTTCATCTGGAAAACCTGGAAAGTTCAACTAAATTAAATACTGATATTCTGTAGCAGCCCTGGTTAATTTATCCTTTCATTCATGGGTTAATTTAAGGTTTCATGCGTTACAAATAACAAATGTTTTGATGGATCCTGTACTTTAACCGGACACAGTACTTGTTTCGTCATCTCAACCATTGAACTATAGACTTTGTGTACCACCATAGAAATAAGAACCATTCATATCCAAGAACCGTGACACGGCTTACGTATCAGTTACCCGCAGGGAAGAGGTACGGCTATTGAGCATCGCAGCGTACAGTGCCGGTCAAAAATAAGCTCCTTGTTACGTCGCACTTGTGAACACTTAGCCAGAATGACTTAAACACGCTACAAAATGTTAGGATCCCAATAGCATACCTGCTCGAGTCAAACGGGAATCAGGTTACTTGTGATAAGGCTGTAAGCTTGCGTCAAGTCTGCTGTGCTACCAAAAAAGTTTGAATCAACTTTGGATCAAGCTAACAAGTCTCCACGGGTCAAGCTTGCAGCAAGCTCGCCTTGCGCAAGTTGCGAGCATAGCTCAAGTCATCGGCAAGTTTGAGAAAGTCGTGAGAAATTAGGCTCGAGTTAATGTTGAATGACACCCTCTCCAGCCACACAAGCCAGCAACATGGCGTCACTGGCCAGAAACATGGCGGAAGGCCGTTCGTCAATCAGCGCCTGGTAATCTGCACGCCTGCCGGCAACGACGCCAATAGCGAACCTTCCGCAGCGTGCAGTGACTCATCAGATCCGAAGCCCGTTCCCAGAGATTCGCGCAGCCAATCAGAAAATAAGAAGAAAGCCCACATCAAAGCCAGCGCCATGACATTTCTTCTCTCTGTTACATATCTACTCTCTGCTCGTGCTACCTGCTATGGAACAACACTAGTTACTCACTCTACAGTCAATGGAAAAGCAGCAGCCACCGGGCAAGCAAATGTCGCGAATTATAAATGTGAATTATATTCGACTACAGAATGAATTCACAAAATTTTCAGGAATTTAAAGTGTTTTATGAACTATAAAAAACATGATTTCAGTTATATGTAGGACTGAAATAGTTCTCACGCAAAATATTATTAAATTGAGTGATCACAAATACAGTGCGTTGTCCCTTTCAGATACTTGAATTCCTAGGCTTAGTTAGGCTTAGTTTGTATGAGGCGGAGGAATATTCTTAAACGGGCTTCAGAAAAGTTGGAAGTAACCACGATAAAACTGCACCGTTTGTTTATTGATAGCTGTCATCGTGCGAAGCCTTTGTACAGGACTGGTCACGACTGAAGTCTCACTACTGCTGCCACTTCATTATTTGCTAGTATGCCATCACATTCATTTAGAAGCAGGGAAGATTTAAAATAATTATGCGTATGTCTAGTTTTTTGTGATTCGGTCGCCGTTCATTCGACAATTCCTAGAGGACTCGAAACTAATCATAAAACAAGCGTAAAATGAGTGACCAAATCGTGCACAACTCACCCAAAGAACCAAAAATTACATTTATCTGGGTCTAATTACTAGTACTTATCAGTAAATTAACAGGGTTGCTAGATGACTTAGAAATCTTAAGTTCTGCAGCATGTTTACAAGCTACAGTTGGTTCATAGTTACTTCCAACTTTTCTGAAACCCTGCTTAAGTTCTACTTCCAGGATATTCCTCCGCCTCGTGCAAACACAGCTTAACGAAGTCTAGAAAATTGCACCAAAGGGACAGCGCACCGTATTCGTGCGCGCTCTATTTAATAAAATTTTAGTGAGAACTATTTCCTATAGGTAGGGGCAGTGATATTTCGCGAAAATATCTCCAGACAAGATACAGTCCAAAGCACTGTAGGTTCGTCCAGCTTCTTTGATTGGCTAAAAAATGTTCTGGCCCATGTTTACCATTTGTGCACGAATCACGAAGGTTCAGTGTCGGAGTAACTTAGTCCTGAGTGGCTCGGTCAAAGACGGACACGGCACCAGCAGCCAATGAAAGTATGACAACAGCTGAGGTGTGTATATAGTATTTAAGTCTACTGTGTGCTCCGATTTTTACGCGAAAAGTCATTGATCCTACATATAGGCATTACCAACACCGGCCTTTTTTTCGGTTTTATTCATATTAATTAGACATGATACATTTTTTTGTAGTTAAATTATAGGTAAAAGTTCAATTTAATCAAAAATTTTACGTTTGTGTCAACATAAGTACTATACGCTTGTGATACGTGACATATTTAGGAAACAAAAACTTTATACATGGGGTAATTTTTTCAAAGGTGTGAAGATACCGCGAATCGGCTTGTAGTGGCTCGAGCGAATAGGCGACTGTGACATATAACATGCAGGCGAATCAATCCGCGAAATATTCAAAGCTCTAGTCATTGGCAGTATGGGAGTTTTCATTACTCTATTCACACGCCAGCAATTTCCATTTTGCTACTGACCGGCGTTCCTACGAGAAGCCGTTCACGTGTTCAACCAGCCCACTTACTATGTTAGCGCCGCTGTAACTTAGGACTTGGGAGCTCTGCCAATGTCGGGCCACTCCTCGTCGTGAAAAGAAACAACTGGACGACGGTGGTACGGCAGGTGGGAGGGAGTGCGTGCAGATTCGCCAGCCCACCTGCTAGCTACCTGTGGTTGGTGCTTTGCAAGTCGTTCTGTCTCTCTCTTTCACTTGGGTAGGCGGAGCCATTTCCATTCTTAGGCCGGTGCCACTATTATCGGTAACTTCGACACTTAACCTCCGCGACTGGCGTGCGAACGACTTACACGTGATGAAACGTAATTCAACCAATCAAGAAACGTAAATGATCTGTAAGGGGAATCCCCCAGTTAAACAACATTAAACGCNAGTTAAACAACATCAAACCCTCAAGGTCACACGCGGCCAGAAGGAAATATTACGACGGCGATGGACAATAGCATGAACAAGATTCGGGTGTGTTATTTTCCTTTAGAGTTTTAAGCGGTGACTATAGGAATTTAATATAGCAAGATGACAATAAATGACACAGCATTGTCACCATAATTTGACCCCTTAAACCACACATTAATTTTTAGTTTCAAATGTTGCAAAAGTATGAATTTTTTGCGTGGAAAGAATCTAACGAATTTTTATACTCCCCAACACTCTGGAACCTATGGGCGGGGTTTCAGAAGATCCATGGCGCAAGAAGCAACCAATTATAAATCAGTTGGTATAGCTGCAGCAACCAATAGCAATGACCAGGGAAAGCCGCTGTCTGAATTGGTTGCTATCTTCTGAACTTGCTCTGAGAGGCCATGATTTAACCTATTCTGCCACATTTTAGACGGGAACGCGAGTATTCTCGAGATAATATTGAAGTGGTTAAAAAACCCTATTTTACAGAAGAATAAATATCGTAAACAGAAGGCTACTTACAGTCATTTTATCTGACTGACGCTTTCCAATGACAACGTTTATGTTTCAGTAACAACATTTAATAATGGGCAAAAAAAAAATACTTTCTTTTCTGTCCTGAAAAAAAATATTTACTATTAAATATTCTATAGTTATTTTTAATAGAATAGAGTACACACGACGGCTTAAGAAGAGACCCACACAACAGATTCCCCATTATAACTCTGAAAAGTAGCTTGTATGGAAATTTTTTCACGGAGCATCAAAGCAGAGAGCTGTCGCATGCAGGCGAAAGGAAAACACGAACCGAGTAGGGCATTCGAAATTTGTTCAACTGACCGTGACCCAACGAGATTTCTGCCGCTGCCAAGCCACACGAGCGAAACATATGAACACACAATGAGTCCCATCAAGCCACGGGGATTAAAGCAACGCTACGGACTATTTTTTTTTTATCTGCCGCGGTTCTTTCAATCTAACCCCCACNAAAGGAAAACACGAACCGAGTAGGGCATTCGAAATTTGTTCAACTGACCGTGACCCAACGAGATTTCTGCCGCTGCGAAGCCACACGAGCGAAACATATGAACACACAATGAGTCCCATCAAGCCACGGGGATTAAAGCAACGCTACGGACTATTTTTTTTTTATCTGCCGCGGTTCTTTCAATCTAACCCCCTCCCTCCCACACACACACAACCACCATCCAGGGCCCACAACAAAAAAAAATTAGTCCGCAGTTTCAACAGGGACCAACCACGGGGGTAAACAATGCGAGCGATGGAGCGTGCCGAGTCCTTTATTTTTTTTTTATCTGGCCGCTCTAGAGCGCAGGACCTGTCACAACATGGCCGTGGGAGCGGGCGAGTGGGTGGGCCCGTGGATATGTGCCGCTGTTGCGCCAAGCGACGTGTGCCTGTGTGTTCCTGCTGGCGTAACTTCCTGCCTTCGTCATTCACAAAATTGCATTCGCCATCCGTATTGTGTGGACCGCGCACGGCTCAGCGGGTACGGAGATTGTGCTCGAGGTGCGCCCCCGTGGACCGGGCCTTCGTGAACACCGCGCGGGCCTACTCTCGTCGCGATTTTCGCTTTCTGCGCATGCGCCCGACGATTAGAGTGAGGGAAGAGATTTTGGCCGATGAGGGTAACGCGAGGTGGGTATGGAAAAGTGCCGGAATGCATGGGGCGGGGGAAACGGGAGACCCCAAGAAAACCCGCCCACCAGCGGCATCGTCCGGCACGATTACCACTTGCGAAAATCCGGGATCGACCCCGCCGGGAATCGAACCCGATTCGCTTTGATGGGAGGCGAGTAGAGTAACTACTACCTCCCTTGCCGTCATATGGATCTAATTGCAAGCAGTTGTGTATTTTATAATTGTTTTTAAGTAACAAGAAACTATGGAATATTTAAAACTAATTCTTTTTCAGGACGTAAATGAAAGTAAATATTTTTTTCCCCACATTCATAAATTTGACTATTGTAACATAAATGTGGCCCCCGAAAAGTGTCAGTCAGAAAAAAGTCGCTGGAAGTAGCCCTCTGTTTATGGTATTTATTCTTCTATAAAACACTGTTTTAAAGTTCAGCGAAAATGATGTATCATTTCTGAAATGGTTTCTGTATTAAAACCGCGTATACAGAGAAAACAAACCACACGCGAAGCTTATTTATGCTATTTTCCATCGCCGTCACAAAAAGCTCACTTTGCCTTGAACAGCCTTTAATATTGTTTCCTAGGGATTTCCGTTAACTCGTCCGTCACTGTGGACCTGCAAATTTCGAGTTATGGTTTGGCGTCAAGACAGAATTTACAGTCCTATATACAATCGAGCAGGCGCCATTTGTTCTTTGCTGTTCTCGGTGCGAATATGCTTCCTTTCCTGCTCGGATTTTCGCCAGTGGGGGTCGTGTCGGACGATGCCGCCCCACCCTTGCATTCCGGCGCTGCTCCATTCTCACCTCGCTTCACCCTCATCGGCTCTCAAGATCTCGTTGTTATGAGCCGCCCAAATCTCTCATCTCAATAACACCTTTCTAATTGTTGAGGGTGTGAACCGCTCGCACGAGTATGAAGTGTTTGTTCATTGGCGCAGTGTTACGCAGGTTTTTTTAATATGAAATACAGCCCAATTGTAAAAGTACCGCATAAGTATTCGTGCGTAGAGAATAATTTGTGTCTAAAAAAAAAGCGAACTTGGCAGTTCTCTCTCTACCCTTTACCAAGACAACTGCCCTTTACCAAGACAACTGCCCTTTACCAAGACAACTGCCCTTTACCAAGACAACTGCCCTTTACCAAGACAACTGCCCTTTACCAAGACAACTGCCCTTTACCAAGACAACTGCCCTTTACCAAGACAACTGCCCAAGCCACGTAGTCAAAAGTGAGAAACGTGTTTGTTTACAACGGAATTTTTAACAGAAGCATTATTTTATAAGAGCGAAATACTTCGAATATTTCCTTGCTTATAAAATAAAGTAAAAATAGTTTAATTATTTTTAGTTTTAAAAAGAATAGCTTGGAAACTTGTTGCCAAGATACATATAATCCTCTAATTGACTACGATATTGTACATACCTGGATGGTTTTCGCTGTTCGTTCGGTGTTGTGCTTGTTTACTGTAAAGCATTTTACAGTTTTATCAGATTTATTATTGCCTGTTGTCGATGTTTTGATGACTGTTAGAACTCCCATTGCTTCTTGCATTTGTTATCTTCTTTCAGAGTGTTTGTTTGTGTTGTCCCATTATTATACATTTTTTGACTAATGATTGACAATGCACACAGTTGGCCTGGTTCAAACTTACAATTTAACAGTTGCTGAGATTCTTACATGAGGAACCGCAAGAAAATACCTTAAATATTTGAATAACCTTAAAATTAATTTAAGTATTGCTAAGAAAATGTAGAATCTTAAATCATTGACTGAGCAATTCAAGTGAAATTCAGTCTACTACATTGCCAGAAGACACACATGTATTTTTTATTAACGCTTTGAAACCGGCACAAATATACTGAAACTAGAAACAAGGATGTATTCAGCTGCATTAACTCTTCACTACCACAATATCAGTTATGTTGGTCTCTGAACTTCCACTTACCATCTCCCTGTTGGTTCCGACTTCGCCGGGAACGCCTACTGTGTAATCTCCAACGTGTATTATTGGCTGGCAGTCGACCAATGAGGTCGCACATTGGCTGTGTGCCAATGAACGTGTCGCGACAGATGTAACACGTTTTACAGTCAATCGTGTCATTTGATAAATTATTTTAAAAAAAAAACACTTTTATTTATACGAACTGAGATGTTAGCTACTTAAAATGGTTTACTTAGAATGCGATAAGTCCAGCGTAGCAAAACCACAACTGTAAGTGTTAGTTTTAGTTTTGTATTCAAGAGCAATGGAATCTCTATATANAAGTCCAGCGTAGCAAAACCACAACTGTAAGTGTTAGTTTTAGTTTTGTATTCAAGAGCAATGGAATCTCTATATAAACGTAGCAACGAGTATATAGGTGCATACACATCAAAAAGTTGAGAACACCTATGAGTATTCTGCGGAAACCTTTGTTTTTCAAGCTTAATGAGATATTCAGAGCCTAAGAGGTGGATATAAAAGGCGAAGTTGGAACAATTGCGGGAGTACGCCAAGAAAATCCACCCGGCAAAGGCAACGTCCGCCGTGTTTCCCACGTGCGAAGAACTGTTATTGTCCCGCTGAGAATCAAACCTGGTTGGCATTGGCGGGAGGCTGGTTGTCTGACCATTACACTACCGCGGCTGCACGTATTGTAAAACTAATGTCATTGCCGTGATGTTTTCATATATTTAATGAACCTTGGTGATAAAATTATTATTTTATCATTACATACATTCGTGAAAATTTTCACGGAAATGTACCATTAATATACGGAAGCACGCTCTGCAATGGCGAAAATCGGAACCGAGTTATTTTGTGAAATGTTTATATATATATTTTTAAAAGATGTTTCATTTGTACGCACGTCAAGATTGTCTTGAAATACTTTTCTCAACCTCCTTCCACCTATAGAAAGAGATTTAAAAAATTTCGCGAATGCATTGACTTATGGGTTAGAATTCGCAGTCTTATGTTCAAACAATCAGATACCAACATCCCATTGGTTGCTTACTGACAGCGTGGATGGCGTTGATTGGGCATGCATTTTGTTGTAAGTTTGTTACTGGCCCAAAGATCTGAAGGTGGTGTCAAATAACGCGCGGACCAATTGCAATTCTGACACATACGTACACCTTTTTGATTTCTACCTTGTCTCGAAATGAATCCGCGAATTCTTCAGGTCTCTACCTATAGCTTAAGTGATCGTACCGACCAAACGTCTGGGCCCAGTATCCATGAAATCGGTTTCCTCTGCATCTACAATATTTTTAATCTACATAATGATACGAACCGAACTCTATTTTGTAACGCTGTGCGTGATTGTTTCAGCNCATCTACAATATTTTTAATCTACATAATGATACGAACCGAACTCTATTTTGTAACGCTGTGCGTGATTGTTTCAGCAACTATACACTATAAATCTGAATCAGTGATTTCGATCAGTAGTCTCATTTTCTGAGCTAAGCTTTTATTTACTGGACAATCAGTGAAATGTACCGAGGTTTCACTCACAGACTGAAGATGAGGTGGACCCTTACTCGTCTCCTGCACATGTACCCAACACTGATCTACCCCGAAGGAATACAGCTGTCGTAGTCTCTTGGTCAAAAGTGATGGAAGTGTTTCTTTACGTCTTAATTTCCAGAAGAAAAGTACTTTTATATGAATAAAATACTTATACCAATTTGAATTTAATCAAACTGCATTACAAATTTTTTAGAGGAATTATACAAACATCTCAAAGCACTTGTTTAATAATCAGTATTCTAACCTCAAATCCAATCCCCGCCGTTTTCTCTAGTCGTATTGGCAGAAAAGCAGCTCATTGTTGGGACACGGAGATTGGTTATGCGCGGACAGCAAGACCGGCCTACCTCATCCTTAGTCTACGGTTTCACTGCCAGGACGGTGACATTCACTAGGACACTGGTTTATTTCTGCAACAACTAGAAATGTGTTTAACTTTAAAAAGTATTTTGATTTGTGCACCTAATTTTGACTTTTGCACCCCGAAACCCGATTTAATAACTCATTTACAGAAACGCGGAAATTTCGCGTATTCATTCGGCAACATCATGCCTACTTGAGCCTCAGTTGTCCATTGGCTGTTTGTTGTTCAAAAGCGGATCCTCGAGTGAATTCGCGAGATTTCCGTTTCTTTGCTCAACTGTTGTTACTTCTCGTCAAATGTATTCGACCCGTTCAGTCACCGCGGTCACGATCGCAGACACGTTGCACATGAGTGATACTTATGACCCGTGCTGTACTCAGCAAGTCATCACCGCTGAATAGTTTGAGAGTATCCCTTGTAGCTAATCTGATTTGTGGAGTTTTTTTTACACCTCTTTGACATGAATGGTAAATGCCGATATCATCGAACGGAGCACGTTGTTCACTGGTTGCCAGNTATTCGACCCGTTCAGTCACCGCGGTCACGATCGCAGACACGTTGCACATGAGTGATACTTATGACCCGTGCTGTGCTCAGCAAGTCATCACCGCTGAATAGTTTGAGAGTATCCCTTGTAGCTAATCTGATTCGTGGTTTTTTTTTTTACACCTCTTTGACATGAATGGTAAATGCCGATATCATCGAACGGAGCACGTTGTTCACTGGTTGCCAGNTTTTTTTTACACCTCTTTGACATGAATGGTAAATGCCGATATCATCGAACGGAGCACGTTGTTCACTGGTTGCCAGACCAAGTGATGAACACAAGTACAGCGCATAGCAAAATATTAGGTTATTTGCAACACTTGAACTTGAATTCAACAAATAATGTGTTTTCGGACGGGTTAAACCGAATTTGAACGCCATATAAGTATGTAGCAAGCAAAACTGTACATTCCAAGTAATAGTGTGTCGTAAGACAGAGGAATGTATAATATTAGTATAAAAATATACCTTAGAAACTAGTAGGCATCGCTCATCCTCAGGCGTTTATCGATTTACACAAAATAAAATTTTACTCATTAGTTTCTCCAAAACGGAAGTGTTTTTTTAGAAAGAAAAGGANTTTATCGATTTACACAAAATAAAATTTTACTCATTAGTTTCTCCAAAACGGAAGTGTTTTTTTAGAAAGAAAAGGAAAGCGCATAGTAAAATTTTTCTCTGTAAATTATAATACTGTATTTGGTGTCTTGGTAATATCTAGTAAGAAATAATNAAGCGCATAGTAAAATTTTTCTCTGTAAATTATAATACTGTATTTGGTGTCTTGGTAATATCTAGTAAGAAATAATCTTATGCTAAATATAATTAAACTGAGTGCGCACGAATATTGTGCGTTATTCCTTTGGTGTAATATTCTTGACATGTTTAATCTTTGTTTTGCATGATGCGGAGGAATGGCCTGAAAGTAGAACTTAAGCAGGGCTTCAGAAAAGTTCGAAGTGTTCGTGAATGTACTATAAATTTGTAATTAAAGATACTGCTGGCTAATCTCTAATTATAATCGCCTTATATTAATTTATCGCTCTTTTATTCTAAATTTACCCGAGCCACTCAAGTCGTCGACTCGCCCCTCAACCCTAAGGCCATGTATTGCGTGGGATTCACATTCGGTCGTCAGCTTCGAGCAGCAAAATTCAAATGGATGTGATGTGTAGAGACCTGCAAATTTAGCGTTATTATTTAGACATAGGTTAAACTTTAAACACGTTTACCTTTCCAATACGTTTATCATTGGACCATGCTTTATTTGACACGCCCTGGGTAAGTCTACGCCAATAAATGAGCACTTCACAAATGTGTGCCCCAATCACGTGTATTTCAGTCAGAAAGGGAGAGACCTAACAACTATGCAGCAGCCAATGGAGAAACGACGTCGGCTCCAGTATATACAGTACTGTGAAGTTTAGCCTGATGACAAATAATAACGCGAATTTTTGCAGGTCCCTAACGATGAGCAATGGCAGTGTCATGCCTGAGCTGCATAAGGCAGCAGGCGCGCGCGCTAGCGGTAACCAGCTGCAACGAGAGTCAAACATATATCTCGAACAATTCTAGGTTATTCGTGCGTCAAGAAGTCACTGGCAGCGAGGTTACAGCAGCATTGAACATGGCGACTGAAATGATCGTTGTGAGTTGATTATCGAGCAGTTCGTAAGAGGCGGTCGTTGAGGTGCATGGGAGACAAAACTTATCGTAGCTGACATCTTCGTTTACTCAAAAAAAAAACCTGCTTGGAGACTTCCGCAACTGCCAGTACAAATTATGGAATTCACTTAAAAAAAAAAAATGTCTTTGCACTATTAATTTTGCGTGTTTCTCTTCTTGTGCGGTTATTTCTGGTGATTAATTTCAGTTTGACGCTTTCTTAGACACCGTCTTGAGGCGAACTGGTACTACATGACTCTCGAAATCGCAGCTTCTTGCGTGGAACAGCTGGCACGAGAAAGTGGCGTGCATCTCTTGCATCCCAGCAGGATGCGACCAAAGTGTAAATTGTCATTTTACGTATTTCGTAATAAAAGAATTAATAACTACCCGGTATGTAAACATGCACGTTGTTCCTAGCTCCTGGGATGGTGTTCATGGAGAGGAGTAAACTGGAGGAGCTTACTGTAGCTAGCTGCCCCAACCCAGGGGAGAAACTTGTCGTTCAAGCCAGCACGAAGAATGGACGAGTTGAAAGACGAGGCGCAGGTGAAGGCCCCGGCTGAGTAAAAACGGGGGAATAAACTGGATAGCCCCGNATGGACGAGTTGAAAGACGAGGCGCAGGTGAAGGCCCCGGCTGAGTAAAAACGGGGGAATAAACTGGATAGCCCCGAGAAAACCCACGCGCCCATGAAGTGTCTAGTACTCTACCCACGAGACTCCCTCCGTGCCATTCGCCAGTTAGCGTCTGACAACCTTATACTCCATGGTCGGCAGCCCAGCCAATAACGAGTACTCTCGAGCATTCAGTGCCCAGTTAGACTCACAACCCGTCCCTTAAGCCTCGCGCAGCCAGTTAGAGAATGGGTACGCCCACATAAAAGGAACCGCCATGCGATTTGGTATCTGTGTACTTGTATACTCTATGCCCTGTACCTGTGAGGAAACAAGCACCGATATGCGTGCTACGTGGTTTGACATAAATTTAAACAATAAGACAATAAGCAACTGACTATAATCGATTCACGGTTACTTACAATTTTTCTGAACCCCTACTAAAGTTCTACTTCCAGGATATTCCTCCGCCTCATGCAAACAAAGCTTAACCCAGTCTATAAAATTACACCAAAGGGACAGCGCACCGCATTTCAAT
This sequence comes from Clitarchus hookeri, assembly GCA_002778355.1. Taxonomy (NCBI): domain Eukaryota; kingdom Metazoa; phylum Arthropoda; class Insecta; order Phasmatodea; family Phasmatidae; genus Clitarchus; species Clitarchus hookeri. The sequence continues at coordinate 22,460 of NQII01001508.1, forward strand.
AATATTTTGTATATGAACTAGGCATATCTTACTAGGAATTACCAACACACCTATTTTCTCACCTTTTTTATTAATATTAATTGTAAATAAAATTTTATAATTCTTAAGTAAACTATAAATAAACTTTTAAATTTAACCAACATTACTGTAGTGTTATGTTAACATAAGCAAAAAACGAGTACACAAAATAAAATGGAGTCTAGTTTGCTGCCAGTTGAATCCACGAAATTTCCTGGTTTCGAAAAATATGCAACAGAAGCAGGGATTATTTTCCGGATATTTATTCCTAAAGTGGTGTAGGTAATAAGCCGTTATTTGTCGGTGTTATACAGCTATAAGAGACATCCTGCATACGTGCTGCAGAAACGGAAGGGCGATCTCGTGAGTGGATAGGTTCGGGGCAGATAGCACAGTTTTGTCCCCCGGCTTCACGTAGTGGACCGTAGTTCCGCCCGCACAATACGTGTGTCCACCTGACCTCTGTTCAGTTGGCGCCCCGTCTACGCTGCAGCAACATGGGTCAGCAAGTTCTGAACCTCCTCCGGCTCATCTTGCCGTTGGCTCTGGAGCAGATGTCTGTTCAGGTGAGCCGAGTTCAGGGATTTCACTCACAAATAAATACATAGCTTTACACAGTAACAAATATGTATATAGGAATCAACTAGACATTTAAACCTTTCATGCCCACCATAGACAATCGTCAACATGTTGCACAGGAAGCTCATATTTGACCTGTACTGTACACTGTGAAGCTCAGTGTTAAATGATCCTCCCTTGGACGAGTGAAGATATTTGGGCTGGTCTTTACAGCGGGGTCTTGAGAGCCGATGAGGGCAATGAGGTGATTATCGAGCAGCGCCGGAATTAAAGGGCAGGGGAAACGGGATATCCCCGAGAAAACCCGCTGACCAGCTGAATCGTCCGGGACGATTCCTACATGCGAACGTCCGGGAGTGACCCGGCCGGGGATTGAACACGGTTCGACTTAGTGGGAGGCAAGCAGGCTAACCGCTCAGCCACCGCGGTCCCATTTCCTTGGGATAACTGATTCGTAAGCCACGCTACTGCTCAACGTTGTGACTGGTTCATATCACTGATCACCGAGCACAAAGCCTACAGCTTAATGGTTGTGATAACGAAACAAGTTATTTGTCAGCTTGCATTAAGTGCAGCACGCGTCAAAATGTTCTAATTTGCAGCATCAAAAATAATTCTTTATTGTGGTAACGAAAGTGTTAAAATAGGGACAGCCACCTGATGGGTTATAGGTGCCATCTTAATATTGTCAACATATATAATAATAACAACAGAAATGTTAGTTGTATTCCTGCCTGTGGCTGTATTTCTACTGTACAAATGGTTGCTACAGCAGAGCACTGCGTTCCTACTATAAAACAGGTAGTACCTTTAACAGAACAACTTCACAATATTTCCATTGCTCCCACAACAACTAGTATGGTAATAACCTAGGGGAATATTCTTGCTGCTACACTCAAACCATATAAAAGAAAACTGTTCGGTACTAGTAACAGAAAATGTATTCTTTTATGTTATTACAATCGTAGTTGTTGTGGGAACAATTCAAATATTGTTAAAATTGTTTCGTTGGTGGTATTACTTTTTTTTTGTAGTAGGAAGGCAGTGTTCTGCTGTAGCAACCCTGTGTAGAGAAACAAATACAATCACAGACAGGAATGCAACAGACAGTTTTGTTGGCATTACTTTACATATATGTTAACAATATTAAGATGGTTCCTACAGCCATATTCTCTTCTCAGTCTGTGTGTGTTGCAACCAACAGACTTTTTAAAAAAAGACTATGTCATTTATAGGGACCAATTAAAAAAGTGTCGTGTTTGATGTTATTGCAGCAGCTGTTTGCGAGAAAACGGGGTACAGGCTCAGCAAGGAATGATGGCACACACGCACGTGCTCAAATTCCCTCATTGGACGATGTTTCATTCTGCTTATAGAGTAAACCACTCGAACAGCTTCCTGCCCAACGTCCTATACGTAGGCCACGGCGACTGAGAGGGTTAACCTCTTAACTTACACATTTATTTATCTTCAAAGGTGTTGCAAAAGAGGAGATTTTTGGTCTGACTAGTACTTATAACTTCCTTGTAATAAATTACACGACGCAAAGAAAAAAAATACTTCGTGGCTGCTACAAAATGTTTCGTTGGTATACACACAGCAAAATAAATTCGTGGCGAGCACAAAATATTTTGTAGCCACCACAAAATAAATTTCTAGAGTCCACACATGTTTAGTGGTGACGACTAAAAAATGTGTTCACCGCGAAATAATTAGGCTGTGTGTATACGAACAAAATATTTCGTATCACCCACAAAGTATTTTTGTCAATAAGGTACCTGTTAAAAGTATTTCTACTTGTCAATGCCACAAGCAGCAACCAATAACAACATTTTGGTGTTCGAGCAACAACCAGCGGCATTAACAAGGGGAAATACGTAGTTTGTATTGGTTTTAGCTTCTGACCTTGTACGTCACCGACCATGAGATTACCTCTCATGCAGCGCGTCATATGTGAACGAGTAAACTCGGGATAATATGTTAAGGGGTTAAGGTAGGAGGAGAGTGAATTTTTTTCAATGGAGCACTGCAGCCAACTGTAAATCTCACAGAACTCATTATAAAGTAGTACATTACACACGACCAAAAGTTGTCAGAAAAGTACGACTTATGTTTGGGGCCACCTGTTTTCCGCGAAAAGATTCACGCGGAAGCTAGGCTTCAATATACTACTTCCACACTTGCAGCCTTCCTTTGGATGTTGTCCGCCTGGCTTTGTGTGAAGACCGACTACTTCATGAGTGAGTCAATCAGAATTAAGTTTCTCCGACACTAACCGTTCATGATTCGCGGGGAGACGGATTCTACTTGTGACAAGTCGAATAGTCCAACCACAAAAGTGGTTTTGAACTGAAGCTTTTTGGAACTCAACTTGTCCTGAAATTGTATCGAGGAAAACAGGTGGCCCTAATTATGTTGCATACACTGTAGAAAATGTCTCTAGTTGTACAAGGAATTCTTTAGCAACTGGTTGCCAAAGATATATTTTGCAACACTACAAATGTTGTAGACTAAATGTCTCAAAATCTTAGTGCAGAGAGACCGC
>NQII01001508.1:25627-149219 GCA_002778355.1 Clitarchus hookeri
TGCTCGCCTCCCACCAAGGCGAACTGGGTTCAATCCCCGGCCGGGTCACTCCGGATTTTCGCAAGTGGTAATCGTGCCGGACGATGCCGCTGGACGGTGGGTTTTCTCGGGGATCTCCCGTTTCCCCAGCCCCTTCATTCCGGCCCTGCTCCATGCTCACCTCGCTTCACCCTCATCGGTTCTCAAGGCCCCGATGTTAAGAGGCGCCCAAATCTCTTCACTCACTCTTAGCGGGGAACGTGTGAATTAAATATTGAGTTCTAAATGAGCAAGTGAAATATACTTCGAGTTTATTATAAATATTGAGCTGCATAAACAGTTTTGTATGTTGTCTAAAATAACGTGTTGCAAATATACACTATTATATGTGTGGAGCCACAAGAAAATCCTTGGAAACTAGTTTACAAAAAATTGTTTGTAACAAGCACAGACATTTTTTACTGTATGAAAGAAGAATGAATATATTTTGCAACAATGTGAAATTATTTGATTAATCGTTAAGTAATAAAAACTACCTGCAACGGTGCCAGCCATTTTAATACGAGAATCCTAAAATAACTTCCGAGCAAACAGCAAGAGAACTCTATTCCCTCGAACAAAACTGCTGACTCTGCACTCACGGAAAAATAAGTTGTCGCGCGAAAAACGGGACACGTCCTCCGTCGGCCATACTGGCTAACAAGAATTTATTGACTCTGATCCTCATCGGATAAAAATTGTCTGACCGTATTTGTCTTCTGGTGTCTTTCGATAGGATCCGCTTCATCTCAGCTACGAAATATTTTGTGAAATATTAAAAATAAAATGTAAGCCTTAGTAAGTTAGTGTAATGAGACTGTGGTAGTCATGAAGGGTGAAACATCAACTAGAATGTTGTATGATACTTAGTTTATAAAAATACGTGTAGCAAAAAACACAACAGGGCTGCGAATAGAAATATTATTTTATTATTTAAGCAATGTCAAGAACAGCACCTACGAAGATAAATAAAAAATAAATTACAATTTAAATAAATAGAATATTTACATTCCTGACTTATAAATAAACACTTGAAGTTTTACTTTAAATTGTTTCTCGACTGACAGTTATGTAATTGCCAGTTCAATTTTGTACGCAATTAGACATTGGAAACATGAATAGTTTATACCATTTTTGACTGGCCGTCTTATCTTAATTTGGTAAATGCTGCCAAAAATATGAAATAAAATTTTAAAAACAAGAATTTAGCTGCATTAAAAAAAAATTACACTTTGGGTTTTTCGCAAATTGTTAATTGAAAACCGAAATAGTTAAAGACCTAACGTTCAAAATTGTCTTAGGCACGCTACCAAATCTGTGATATATGAATGTGTGCATTCAAATTGAAAATGCTATTAAATATTATCTTGGGGGGGGGGCTAAAGTTATAAGGTGGCATGCATTGGCTTTAAGTGGTTTTCACGTATGTATCTTCTAACCATTGTTTAGCAGTAAAAAAAAATTAAAACTTTATAATGACAATCTTAGAGCATGAACAATTTTTACCCATTACGAACGATGGTTCGCTTTTCAGCCCTACAAATCTACCTACAATATACACCAAAGCCAGTAGGAGTGGAGTTGCAACTATGAGGTCTGTTGGTAGCCTAAGCTATCGGTATGATTGGTAGTGAAGGTGCACGTCTGCGCCACTTTGTAGTGTGGTCACGTGGCGTGTTGTCTCCATTCAATACTATAGTCCATCCACGGTTACTTCACACTTTTCTGAAGCCCTGCTAGTGCCAAGGTTTATTCTACTCAAGTTGGGAAGCTCAATGCTTTTAGTTTGGTAACTAAAATCTTTCGCCACTAGGTAAGCGCTAGTCGTGTGTGTACCATATTTCCTCTATTTTCAAAGTTAAAAAGAATTATTGCAATAGTAATAAATTAAATATAAAATAAAAACGTAACTGAGTAAAATAATTATCTTTTATCATTCACTTAGCTTAAAATTTCATTTATAGTTTACCTCTTTGGAATACCGTGCACCTAGCAGCGGAAATTTTCCTTATGCCAAACTCTCCCATAAGAAAACTCGTTTTGTTCCTAATCAGAGTACAGTTAACCTTAGTCCTGCTTAAGTTCTACTTCCAGGATATTCCTCCGCCTCGTGCTAACCAAGCTTAACTAAGCCTGGAAAATTGCACCAAAGGACAAATCACCGAATTCGTGCGCACTCAGTTGTAATAACATGTATTTTGCATAAGAACTCTTTCTTACTGGGCACTACCAACACACATGTTTTCTCCGTGTTTTTACTCATATTTATTATAAATGAAATATTATAATTTATAAATAAAATACGGGTAAAACTTTTAATCTAACGAGAATAAGATACTTTCATGTTAAAGAAGGTATGGAACGCTTGTGATGAATGGCGTATGTAGGAAATAACTAGACACGTTTGTACATGGAGAGATTTTTCAAAGGTTTGATTCGAAAAGTGTGAAGAAATCGCGAATATACTATACCTTGATTGCGCGTATCTCAGCCCCTTGCCAACATGGGCGTCGCGTCAGGCTTCAGCCCACAAAGGAAGAGTATCCAGGCAAGGAAAACTTGTGATAACGGTCGGCGATTAAGTGTAAATATAGGTTGTTTGCGGTTAATTGAGCAGTTTTGAAAGCCCTACTCAGAATATACTCTATACTTCCACCCTTCCAATTTAAGATTAATTCGGTCTTACATAAAACTGACAGGGAATAGACCCCATATTTCTTTACACATGCGCGGACAGATTCAGATTGTGAAATTGTTATGAGCGTGAATAGGTTACACGCAAGCCAATTCTTATTGTTACGCGGATGACACAAACATAAAAGAAAAAGTAATAAATCACGGCACATTAATTTAATCACGGCAGTTTTAATACAACGTTTACACGTGAAAATAGTTTTCCTATCTCGCTACTTACTTTACTTGGAGAATGACATTAAGCGTGGCTATAGAAATATTTGTTTTTTAAAAACGGGGCGACTTTTAATAATTTGATTTAAAAAGTAGTATATTAATATAGATCGGCCTGTAAAATAAGGATAAAGGGGAGTTAGATGGTGAACTACCCTCCAAACCAAGGGCCCACCCAGTTTGCACCGTACCGGGCGACGAGCTGTAATTCCTCGCCTGAGGCGAGGTGTCGAAGTTACCAAACGACTGAAAGTTCCTTCTGTCCTTGTATTTGTGTAGAGTTAAGTCCTTCGCTTGCCTTTCCCTAGCAAGAAATTTCAGGGAAAGGTCTAGCCCATTGTCCATTAGTGGCCTTTCTTACATTTCAATTGTTTGGTGTTTTAATGTTACAAAACAGTACTAGTTGGATACAGAATATTTCACAGTTCGTGTCACAACGCTCTAGGGCCGGCGGTACACGTTAAATGTAACAACGTTTGCTTATAAACGCGTGGCCGGAAACGAATAAGTTCCATCGCTAGTGGGCCTGCAGCTTGGCCACCACGTTCCCCAGATCTCGTCAAGATGGACGAACTTCTTCATGTTCTGGGGCTACGTGAAGTACTAGTGTACGAGACTCCCGTGGATACTGGAATTACCGTCATCGCGCGAGTCCATGCCGCTGCAGCACGCACTCGGGCTGCTCAATATGCAGTGGCGGCGACTGAAGAAACCACGTTTCGTCGTAGTCGATTGCGCATCCGAGAAGGTGTCCGCCATCGTGAACTGCATCTGTAGTTAGTGTGAAACGTGTCAAGATCGAAACGTATTTTGTAAACAACAGCCACCAGATCCCAATAAACACCGCTAAACGAATACACCATCAACAATGTAAGCGAATCACTGCTAATGCTCCTCACTGCAATGTCACATCCAGTAGCTATCATAAGACATTGCACACCTCAAAGCGCCTATCACGTTGTGTAAGGCGTGTTGCCCACCATAATACTCTCACGTTCTCTTAACAATGAAACTAATTGTTTCCGACCCCGTGTATATACGCAACAGTTGTTCAATTTAACGTGTACTGCCAGNTCTGTAGTTAGTGTGAAACGTGTCAAGATCGAAACGTATTTTGTAAACAACAGCCACCAGATCCCAATAAACACCACAAAACGAATACACCATCAACAATGTAAGCGAATCACTGCTAATGCTCCTCACTGCAATGTCACATCCAGTAGCTATCATAAGACATTGCACACCTCAAAGCGCCTATCACGTTGTGTATGGCGTGTTGCCCACCATAATACTCTCACGTCCTCTTAACAATGAAACTAATTGTTTCCGACCCCGTGTATATACGCAACAGTTGTTCAATTTAACGTGTACTGCCAGNCTCTTAACAATGAAACTAATTGTTTCCGACCCCGTGTATATACGCAACAGTTGTTCAATTTAACGTGTACTGCCAGACCTAGAGCTTGTAACACGAATTTCGAAACATTCTCTACATTGCAGATACCAAAATAAAATTGTTGCAAAACTTCTTGGCAAGTATCATGTTAGGAATTTTCTGATGTTTATTTTCAATACTGAAGCTAACCGCGAACATGTGCAGTCCTATTCTGCGTAAAGGACAAGATTGATCGCTGCAAAATCAGTATTTAAACACGACGTAACAAATACGCGGATAAGTTCGTCACAACAGAGGCACTGCTGGTTTAGCAGACGCAGAAAATCGCTCACAGAGAATCGTTTGCAGCTCCTGTCGAGATGAGGGTAGTCCTCATAGGAATCTTATTAGAACTATATAAATTTTTTGTGATTTCTGGCATAAAATCAAACTATATAGTATGATTCTTATCGTTATAAACATTTTGAATCCAACAATTGAAAAATCACCCCATAAAATATCCTACTTTTGATTAAATAGAATTTTTACTTATCGTCACTTACTTATCTATCATAACATTTAGTTTATAAGAGATGTATAAAAACAGGAATGAAATAACTGTGTGCGTAATGCCCAGTAAGAAATAGTTCTCATGCTAAATATTATTAAAGTGAATGCGCATGAATACGGTGCGCTGTCCCTTTTGTGTAATTTTCTACAGTTTGTTAGGCTTTCTTTGTACGAGGCGGAGGAATATCCTGAGAGCATACCTCTAGCAGGGCTTCGTATAAGTTGGAAGAAGCAGTAAATGGACTAAAGGAAGGTAGTGCTTAACGTTTCGTCGACAGCAAGGTCACAAGAGAAGGAGCAAGTTACTCGGAGAAGCAGAAGTGGGGAAGGAATCGGTCATGACCTGTAGTAAGGAACCATCCCAGAATCCGCCTGGAGTGATTTCGGGAAACCATGGGAAACCGAAATTAGAATGGCCGGACCGGGAGTCGAAGTCAGGTCCTTCCGAATAAGAGTCCGTAAGTTAACCACTGCATCACCTCGCTCGGTCTGCGTTAGAGTATTTCATTACATTTAGTGGAGGTTCCTAACGCTTCTAAAATAACGACCACCTGTACCTCGCTGATATTAATAGGAAATCGGACATTTGAAATAGTTCTTTTTCTTCCGATCTGCCTCGCTGTACAGGTCTTGTTACTTTGAGAGAATGAGTGAAATGAGTGAAGAGATTTTAGCGGCTCTTAACATCGGGGTCTTGAGAGCCGATTATGGTGAAGCGAGGAGAGTATGGAGCAGCGCCGGAATGTTAGGGCGTGGGAAGCGGGAGATCCCCGAGAAAACTCGCCGTGTCTTCCGGCAAGATTCCCATAAGCTAAAATCCGGGGTGACCCCGCCGGGAATCAAACCCGGTTCACCCAGGTGGAGGCGAGCAGTCTAACCACTACACCACCGCGGCCCCCTTGTTATACTTAGAAGGCTAAATTAAATTAGTAAGTAGACCCAAATAGAAGAGATGAACAGGATATTAATATCCTCGCATCTGGTCTCAGTAGCCGACGAAAAATAAATTTTAATGAAGGCCCTCATTTGATATTTAAAACCTATGCCGGAATATTCATCACCAGTTTGCCATCGGCAAATCGCTCACTTCACGCTTTTGAACTATTCGGGAACACGACAAATTATTCTCTACGTTGGTAGGAACTCACTGCTCGTAGCTTTCATTTTTTCCCTGCCTCTGTCGTAACATTCCACTTTCAAAAGGTAACTTCGTTTGGCCGCAGCGTATGTGCCACGAAATTGCCCTCGCTATTCCACTTTTCAATCGTTAATTCGTTTCCTGGTGGTACATGTACCATGCAGTTGGCCTCGCCATGCCATTAACCGCCCCGCGCATAAATTCCTGAATATTTCAAACAAGCGGACCAATGTTGTGTTGACATAGCATACGGGTCGGGCTTTGAAAGTAATTGCTTTTTAATGCTCCTTCCCTAATGGGCTGGCCATCAGGGTAAAACATTAACGAAANGTCGGGCTTTGAAAGTAATTGCTTTTTAATGCTCCTTCCCTAATGGGCTGGCCATCAGGGTAAAACATTAACGAACGTCTTGAATTTCACGGTCAATGGGGATGGATGTGTGTTCTGATTCATCCCCTTCTACGTGTCCTCAATTCAGANAACGTCTTGAATTTCACGGTCAATGGGGATGGATGTGTGTTCTGATTCATCCCCTTCTACGTGTCCTCAATTCAGATGTGGATAAGGCCATCGAGCGATATAGGAATGGCTTACGTGCCCTTGATAAATCATACCATATTCCGAAGTTTTCTGCGAGTAGAAATCGTTATGACGGTCTTATGAAGGGGTGAAAAAATTCGCGTATTCGTAGACATGCAGGCTAAAAGTCCGATGCACACACTCCATAATATTTTACGTAACTCCATACTCATGTACTTTGACTATGATACAAGTTTAACCAGGAAACATTTTTTTGCAAAACAACGTTATCGCGTGCACACGATTACTATTTACGAAAAATATATATTTCTGACGTTTGTCACTATACTTCAGGAAAATATTTTTGAAAACTTTCAAAATTAAAAATAATCCAAATGTCATTGAATAAATAATTTTTTCTTCGTAATTTTATTATATTTTTTGTGCACTGCTGCGTGTGGCCAAGTTTGTCGTTTGTAAGCCCAAGGTGAGTATTTCTTCTCTTCTAAAAACATTTGTGGCGGCACTCGCAGATTAATGGGCACAAATACGCAAAAAATTGATTAGTTTTTTAAATCTTCTTTTAAAACAAGTAATAGGAATCAAAATATAAATTTTTAACTAAATAATTGTTTCAAAATTTTAGGCAGTTAAATACGGCAACATTTGAAAAAGTGTTTAATTTTAATAATGGCGTCATTTTGGAGCTAAAACAGGAAATCAGAAATAATGACGTGAAGTTTTTTAAAATCCTTGAAGTACGGCCGTGGGGAAGAACGTAGAAATATAACTGGAAAGATAGAATGAAAAAGGTACAACGGTAAATACAGGTGGTGGCTCTTAACATCGTGGTCTTAAAGAGCCGATGAGGGCGAAGCGAGGTGAGTATAGAGCAGAGCCGGAATAAAGGGCGGGAGAACGGGATATTCCAGAGAAAACCGGTCGGCGAACGGCAACGTCCACCTCGTTTCCCACATGCAAAAATCCGGGAGCGACCCCGCCGGGAATAGAGCTTGGTTTGCTGTGGTGGGAGGCGAGTAGTCTAGCCACTACACCATCGTGCCCCTTAATAAGAGCGGAATATATTATGAAGATTATAAAAAGAAGGGGGAACCGTTTGATACAATTTTCTCCTAAAAACCTACTCTGCTAAAAGGTGAGATAAGCCTACAAGCAAGAGTAGATACATGTTAAAGGGGATAATTAGCAGCCATCTTGGATGTATGTAATTTTCGCTACAGCCTGCATTACAGATTTTCTTTCAAACGATTTCGTTGCGAAATGCAGTTGTTTTACACAAAATAAATTTCTCACAACAAACGCTAAGTAGAACACGTGTTTGCCATGACAGGTGTCTGTTTCTCCTAAAATGCCTGTTTTGCACTGATCGACAGGGCATAGGGAATTGATTTGTACATGTTATAAATTCGGTTTTTAATTGTGTAGTCTTACTAGTATCATTTCTGTAATCGCCTGCAAGAAATAACGTCTTATTTCTTCTTGGCAACCACGAGTAAAAAATTAATATAGGCAACGAAGCCGTAACCATTTTAATAAAGCTTCAGAAGCCATCGTTTATGTTATGACGTGCGAAACAGTTACGTTAAACCTTTTGAAATGGAACTCGTGGCAAGGGAATTGATAAATCCAAAATGTCGGATGCAGATCCCCCTTAAGCCGTACCTACCTACCTAACTAGCTAGCTACCTACATACCTAAAGGTTGTTCACGGAAAACTGAGAGCTTTCGAAAGCCCTGATTAGGATCTACTTTTATTCATATTGTTTATAATTTCGCCATATGTAAAATTAACGTCGCATTAACATTAGCTTTATTCGCGCGTCTTCCAAGTTGCAACGCTAGCACACGTCGTCTTCGTCGGCTCCAACTCTGTGCGGTGGTATGCTCTGTGCTAGGCACGGATCCCCTCCTTTTTCCTCCCCAGTTCTCCCACCCTTTATTTCCCTTCCTCTCGTGCATCGTCATTTTTTTTATCAGGCCAGTTTATTTAAGTCGTTGCACGATCCGCGCTCCCCCTATCCACCCCCTCTAAAACTGTATTTCTCTGCCCACTAAGAAAGAGCATGGTTGCGCCTATCTGTTTCCTGTAGCATTTTTGCTTAATGCATGTAACAATTTTTTATTATTTCCTGTCGAAAGGGTTTTACGGTGCCTATGGCGGTTTTTCTATTTCCCTTCCTAGTTAAAGGTTAGCTATAGGTACACCTAGGGAGGTAGGCATGTCCCCAAACCAGGCCATGGCTGTCCAATCCCTCTCTGCCGCGACGCATGCCCCCTTGCATGGATTCCCTCCCCTGTAGGCGTAAGGGTCTCAGCCCTGAGACGCACTAAGCTCCCGTCCCTACCTCGGACGAACATCTAACACTTAGAATTAGGGTAGGGTAGGTTAGGAAAAAAAGCGCTCCCCCTATTCTACGCCCTGCCGAAGCCTGAACGTGTTCCTGGAGATCTGCTACAATTCATTAGATTGCCAATTTGTCGTCCAACGGACTTATCGCCGTGATAAGGCATTTTGTATTTTGTTTCCTCGCCTGAGCCGCTGAGCGAATGAGCTGTTCAAAACGGTGAGTAATGGACTATGAGTTTGTGAGTTAGCTGGGCTTTTTAATTGTTTTAATATCTGGAGTGGCGTAGATGTGTTGTCTTGGGTACGCAGTAGGGTTAACGTTTTTTCAAAATTGTTGTCTCGGTCGCCAGTCTAAATTTTGTTTTGGCTTTAAGTAAAACCTACCGTTGCTGTGTTTATCCTGTTTTAACGTGTTTTTGTTTAGTCTTGTTTGCTACCCAAGAATAAATTCATTTTTTAAATGCTTCATGCCCACGACTCACGCGTTGGGCGTAGTCAATTTTTTTTAATTGCGCTCGTTTATTGGTATTTTACGGTAGGTCATTTGACTGCCTCCTCCGAAACTTCAATTTTATTAAGTATTTTTAATTAAATATCTTAACGTGTCGGTTAAGAGAAGAGGAGGGTTTACTGGGCTCATAGAGCTGCACTCCTTTTTTAATTGCTCTTATTGCCACTCTAGTCATATATTTTGCTTTAATTGTATTCTGCAAATAAAAATTGTTTTAAAATAATCTTTAGTCAACAGACCAATTTATTGTATTCATGTCAATTTTTAATCTTTGTGTAGATCTGAAAATAAAGATATTATAATCGTCAACACTACTTATTAATTGCCAAGTTGCTATGTTCTGAAATCAAGGGTGCAGCTTTATTTTTTATGTCTGTTTTGTATGTATATTATTTTCGTTTCGGCACAAAGTGAAACTGTGAAATTAATACAAAAGTAAATATTTTATGAATTTGCTAATTTTTACAGTAAAGTGAATAAAAAACGGAAAGCAAAAGAAATAATTTTATTATTCTGAACTTTTTTCCTGTCTCTTTTAACTCAACTTTAAAACATGGGACTACTTTCCCTCCGTTGTAACCAACTTGACAGGACGCATGCCACTCAGTGTGCCCGTTGATATTTCCAAAATGATTAACGTGAACAGCCCATGCTTACACACAATGTCGCCTCTGCGTACTCTAATCGCAGCCTATTGGTCCGGTGCGATCAGCGATTGATATTCGACCAGCCATGCGTGTCCGACGAAGTGCGTCGCTTTGAGGACTGGACACACCGAGCTGCGAGCGGTGTCGTGTTGTTCACAACGACAGGTCCTCTTGCGAACCCTCTCCCCCGCCACTCCCCCCCTGGCTGCGGACCATTAACGATCAGGTGCACGGTTCGTTGCCATCACATGGCGTGTTCAATCCGCTAACGTTGCCCAAACTCTACAATTTTTTTTTTTTTTTTTGTAATCTTTTAAGGAATTCTTTGGAAACTGGTTGCCAAAGCACTTCAAATAAATAACAGTATATTTCACAAAACCTTAGTGTGGACTGCGTAAAACTATGTTGAATTTCAACAAGCAGGTGTTCTAGACTTCAAGTTTATTATAACAATTTAGCTGCATACATTAATTTCTATGCTTTTTAAAATAATGTGTTGTAAAAATATACAATATTTTAGTGGAAGTGTTACCGTAGGAATTGTTTGTAAGTAGTACTATTGTAATATAGAGTATATTATGTGTATATAAAGGCAATAGTTGTATGAAATATTTTGTTGGGCGCCTTTATTACTGTAGATAATAAAATCACATTAAACTCAAGCATGCAATTTACGAGCATATATCTACTTAAGTAAAATTTAAATAAGAGAAAAAAATTATGTCATGCATTATATTAACTACTAGATGGGAAAAGACGGTATATTAAAAAAAATTTACTGAAATGAAAATAATTTGAATACAAAATTAGTTTGAAAGAAAATTTATGCTGATTGCGAGATACTTTAGAAATGCTAATGTACTACAGCCGCTTCAAAACACATTTTATGATGGTAGGAAAATATTTTTAATATAGCTATATTTTACTACTATTGGAAAATGTGATGCTTTGTCTCGAATTAAAATAAAGGTTCATCAGAACTGTCCAAATATTCTAAGAAGTTATATTTCGTTGGCCAGCAGTCGGCAGAACATGATTGATTATCTTTCTACTTCTCAAACCACTTCAGCGCCACAAGAGGTAATCACATCGCAGAAATATACGTAAACCTCTCGTCCTGCTTTGTCTCTCATCGACAGTAATAATCAGCAAATCAGGCGACAATACATGTCTTCACATAAAATATAATGTCCGCTGGAATATCTCCTACCGGAACAGACCATTGATCTTACCTTCGGGTACAATAAAACTTAATGCCAAATATTAAGCTGCAAAGAGAAACAAAACTAGTTTTTTAAAGCAAAATTAAATCTACGAAATTACTTTACAACAATTGAAATAAACACAAAATTTATTAAAACTTTGGAAGCCTGTCCTAACAATAAAATTAAATTTCCATTATAACAAGTTGGGCTAGCTATTTATAACATTAATTCATTAAACTTAAAAAAATTCAGAATATAGGAAAGTTATTCGGAATGTTATGTTTATACTGTGCAGAAGAACGAGGGAAATGACAACACTTGTTAAAGCGCCGATGTATCCCCAATTCAATTAATGTTATAAAGATCTGTCGGTTATTTTTTCCACTAGGCTGCAGTGATTACATCATTTTGTGTACGCTTTATGTGCAATTTTAGAGCTAGCGAATACGTGACTTCTTACTATAATGCTATTCCGTCCTTGTTTCTGCAAGTCTTTGTTATTAACTCAAGAGGCCTTTAGAGGCGTGTTTTATAACCTGTGCTCCAATTTCCAAAGGAAACTAAATGTACAATTGTTTGGACTCCAGCCTGTCCTTTACTGAATACGCGAAATTTACACGAAACCTTATTAGTTCAGTCTTTAAATCATTACACCGACAAAAACGTCACAAAACATTCACCTGACAAAAATATATCCCTAAAATTTGTTTATAAACGTACTTTTTTTTTTACTCTGATTGCTGTAAGACGTGACTAATCAATTGCCTGATGCAGTGACAAATGTATCTCAAATGTAAATGCGTTTAATACTTGCTTGCCTTCAAACGAATTCGTGAAATTTGGCCATACCTGGCTACCATCGAAATAACTGCACTAACTACTACAACTACTAAAGGTTTAGGACGGTAGCTGGGAATGTTGTTTAGAATTGTCCTCGCATACTTTTCAAAATTACAAAATAATAGTCTCTGAGCCACAGAAAAATTCATAAACTGTGGTTTTTAAAATTTGTTCCAAAAGAAGTAAGATCATTTAAAGCAGTAACACATTTTTTTATGTTTTAGTATACCAGCACACTCAGCGGTAATTTTTTTATCACTCTTGAACACACAATACATATTGGGTAATTAACTGAAATTCAAAATGTAATAATCGTTAGTGCTTGCAGTCAAACATAAATTAAAACATATTTATAGCCCAAACACTTTAAATATTACTGCATTGAAATATATAATTAGAACGAAACATTTTTTAAGAAAATAATTACTACAGTTGATGGGACGAATTTTTACGTGCACACGAAATTTTAAGCACTTATTACAATATTACAACCATTTACCGCACATACTTATTTCAAGATATTTTATTATTTACACTCTCGGCAACGATTTCAAAAGACGTGTTGCACAGGAAAAAGGGACAATGATCTAAGATGCGCAAAAAAAAAAAAAACAGGCTCCACTTAAGAATGTCCGTTAGATATGTTCCATGACATAAGTTGTAATAATTCGTTATGTTCGCTTAGAGCTGCTAGCAGCAACACCAATCACAAAACACGCTTATTCATTCCAATGTGTAAGCGAGTGTTATGTTGAAAAATTCACAGCTACCAAGNTCTCGGCAACCATTTCAAAAGACGTGTTGCACAGGAAAAAGGGACAATGATCTAAGATGCGCAAAAAAAAAAAAACAGGCTCCACTTAAGAATGTCCGTTAGATATGTTCCATGACATATGTTGTAATAATTCGTTATGTTCGCTTAGAGCTGATAGCAGTAACACCAATCACAAAACACGCTTATTCATTCCAATGTGTAAGCGAGTGTTATGTTGAAAAATTCACAGCTACCAAGNAACACCAATCACAAAACACGCTTATTCATTCCAATGTGTAAGCGAGTGTTATGTTGAAAAATTCACAGCTACCAAGATGAAAATGTTCAGTTTCACGTGCCAAAATCATGTATTTATGTAGAACTAAAGGGCCAATCTTGCACGCGCGTGTACATATAACGATGACAAGGAAAGAGGTAGTGATTTGCGGTTTTTTTATTTGGTGAATTGTCAGTCTGTAATTCGTTTGCATAACGCTTAGTACTAAGCAACGAATTTANTTTGCGGTTTTTTTATTTGGTGAATTGTCAGTCTGTAATTCGTTTGCATAACGCTTAGTACTAAGCAACGAATTTAAAATAATTGTTCCATACAAATGTGTCAGTCCACAGAGCCTTTGTGTTCAGATAAGTGCTCGCGAGAGGCGAATAGAGAATTTGTTGCCCTTGACCCTCGTGCGCGGAGCAAGTTTGGAAGTTATTTACTCCGCCTTTGTCGTACGCCTTCGGAAAACCAGTAATCTACCTAAGTGTCGTTTCCAGCTGAGGGAAGCATCCGGCCCCTTTAATTAAACAGAGGGGAGCTGGCGAGCATGCACGAAGTTGATAAATNATTTGCGGTTTTTTTATTTGGTGAATTGTCAGTCTGTAATTCGTTTGCATAACGCTTAGTACTAAGCAACGAATTTCAAATAATTGTTCCATACAAATGTGTCAGTCCACAGAGCCTTTGTGTTCAGATAAGTGCTCGCGAGAGGCGAATAGAGAATTTGTTGCCCTTGACCCTCGTGCGCGGAGCAAGTTTGGAAGTTATTTACTCCGCCTTTGTCGTACGCCTTCGGAAAACCAGTAATCTACTTAAGTGTCGTTTCCAGCTGAGGGAAGCATCCGGCCCCCTTAATTAAACAGAGGGGAGCTAGCGAGCATGCACGAAGTTGATAATTAGTAGCATCATACCCAAGGAGCTGAGAAACAAATTAACAAATCGAATGAACTCTGCAGGTAAACAAAGGAACCGTTTATACTAGATCCGGAGCGTGTTTTATCAAACAGCGTCATACCTGAAACACATTCAGACACTTCGTGGATTTTATCCCAACGGACTGCAATCACAGAATAGGTAATCATTTATAAATGAAATGGCGGAGAGATTTGAGGGGCTCTTAACATCGAGGTCTTGAGAACCGTTGGGAGCTAAACGAGGTGAGTATGGAGCAGCGCCGGAATGCAAGGGCGGGGGATAAAGAGAGATCTCCGAGTAAAACCTGACGAACAATTGAATCGTCCAGCAGGATTCCCACGTGCGAAAATCCGGGAGCAACCCCGTCGGTGAATCGAACCCGGTTCGCCTACATAGAAGACGAGTAATCTGACCACTACACCACCGCGGCCCCCTCGTACAACAAAGATGACGTCAACTACTCACTGGTTGTTTGCTGCCACAATAGGAGGTGGCGATGAAACTTTTATCACGGAGTACATAATATTACCTACAGAGGTGAAACAGCAGCTTATTCCGCCAACTCCAACCTCACACGCCAGAAAAATGGCTTCACTGGCCAGCAACATGTCGTAACGCCGTTCGCCAATCAGCGCCTGGCAACTTACTCGCCAGCTGGTAGCCCACCAAATAGGGAACCTAACGCAGCATGCAGTAGTCAATCTGACACAACACACGTCACCAAAGCATCGCGCAGCCACTCAGAGAAAGGGTACGCTCACATTAAAGGAAGCGCCACTCCGTTTTGTCTCTGTGTACTTATCTATTCTGTGGCAGCACATTGTTCACTGACTATACGAAAATCAGGCTCGAAACAGCACAGTGAAGAGCGAGTGAGTGAGTGAAGATATTTTGGCTGCTCTTAACATCGAGGTTTCGAGAGTCGATGACGGTGAGTATGGAGCAGCGCCGGAATTCAAGAACGGGGGAACGGGATATCCCCGAGAAAACCCGCCGACCAACGGCATCGTCCGGCACGATTCCCACATGCGAAAATCCGGGAGTGACCCCGTCGGGAATCGAACCCGGTTCGCGGAGGCGAGTAGTCTAACCACTACCCAACCGCGGCCTCTCGAAACAGTACAGAACGCAACAATACGTATCGTCATTGAAGCACTAGAGCTTGTAGATGAACTCGGGACCGGACAGGTTGAGGGTATAATGAATTGATTCATTGTGTTTCTCCAGTCTCCCTTCGTGTACGACCTTCTGCCGGAAACTGGAGAAGAGGTGCACCGGCCGTCCGCCTGGAACCTGTACTCGCCCGGGCCCACGGTCTGGGACTGGAGCCTCCAGGAAGCCAACGGCACCACCTGGAAGTGGGAGGTGCCGCAGGGAACGTGGGAGACCTGGTTCTGGAGCGCCGACAGACCGACCTGTAAGTTGTATTCAACCTTCTCAGACGCAATGTTCACGACTAGATTAGACTTAAATTGACTTCTGCAAATATATCTTCGCCCATGCCACTAGAGTCCCGGGGATATTGCGAATTCATTTGACGACTAGGCGGGATTCGACAGTCCTGTGTACAACCCAAGCGCTATCATTAGAGACCTGAAATTTTGGCGATTTCGTTGACTTGTAGGTTAGAATTCACAGATTTGTGTTCAAACAAGCAGATATCAACGTCTCATTGGTTGCTCGCGGTCAGGGAGGATGGCGTTGATTGGGCATGCATTTTCCTGTAAGTTTGTTATTGGCCCAGAGATCTGAAGGAGGTGTCAAATAACGCGGGGACCAATTGCAAAAGTGATACGTACGCACACGGTTTTGATTTATAGCCTGTCTCGAAATGAATCGGCGAATTTTTCACGTATGTAGCTGACATCTATTTATCAGCAGATGCCTTCATGATGGGCACTACTTTATCCTCTATAAAACTCGTTAATTATTTTTTATCTGTACAAGAAATCTTGTGGAAACTAGTTGCTAAATATAGTTTTGTATCATTATAGATANCGTTAATTATTTTTTATCTGTACAAGAAATCTTGTGGAAACTAGTTGCTAAATATAGTTTTGTATCATTATAGATAAATTTGAGTATATTTCGCAAAACCTTAATGTGGAATGTGTAAAACAAATGTTGAATTTTAACAAGAAAATACTGTTNAATTTGAGTATATTTCGCAAAACCTTAATGTGGAATGTGTAAAACAAATGTTGAATTTTAACAAGAAAATACTGTTGACTTCAAGTTTATTGTAATAAATTTGACTTACAAAAACAATATTGTATGTTTTATAACATAACCTGTTGTAAATGTACAGGAATTCAGCTGTAAAGTTACAAGAAATTATTTGGCAAATAATTATTCTACTAATTACGTGTAATAAGTACAGATATTTTTTACAGCGTAGGGTATACGTATGTAATTATTTTCGTCTCTTTCTAGGCGTGCATTGCTGGTTCATAACCCTGCATGGCTCGTCAGGAAACGAGTGTTCCAATGGCAAAGTAACAAGAAAGTACAAGTGTTTAAAGTTTATCTTGGCACCGATTGTACTATCAAACTTCCTGGGGTCTCTAGCAATCACAAACGCTGAGTGGCGCATCTAGAGTAATGTTGCCAGCTAATATGTAAAAGTAATTGAGCCTCGCAAAGTACAGTACCGGCCAAAAATAACCTTAATGTGCGTTGTGTACGCGATTGAGTAAACCGTGTCTGAATGGATTACGAAGCCGCTACGATTTTTTAAAAGATCTCGAGAAAGTAAAATTTCGAGAATTCAATTACCGGTAGGCTGGACCCATAACATTAGGCAAACTCGACCGACTGATATTCGTTCATTAGCGGCTATTCCAGTGCGTCAGCTTTACTATTCTTGACCCGGTTACTCGTGAATAAGATCTTCGTTCACTTGTATTNAGCGGCTATTCCAGTGCGTCAGCTTTACTATTCTTGACCCGGTTACTCGTGAATAAGATCTTCGTTCACTTGTATGGTGTTACTGGCTCATATTAATCCCATATACTAAATATGAGGTACACCGCTTATTTGTCTTCTGCGCTTGTACCTAACATTTACCAGCCCCAAAGAAACACAACTGTCAAATTCACATAACCGACNCTTATTTGTCTTCTGCGCTTGTACCTAACATTTACCAGCCCCAAAGAAACACAACTGTCAAATTCACATAACCGACAGTGATGAACGTGTTTGTCTATATCTTAGTTTCCAAAAGACAAGTAATTTTATATGAATAAAATACTTTCACCAATTTGATTTTAATCTAACTGCGTTCTAAATCAGTTGGAGGAAGTATACAAACATCCCAAAGCACTTGTTTACTTCAGAGTGTCCTAACCTCAAATCCAATCCACTCCGGTTTTGGTAGTCAAATTCGAGGCCGCGGTGGCTGAGAGGTCATATTAGAAAAANGTTGAACCTTGGGACACGGAGATTGGTTGTGCGCAGTCAGATAGCTCGGTTAACCTCATATTTAGTCAATGATTCATCCGGGGAGCGTCCAGTAAACTGTTATCTAATTGCAAAAGTAACTGACATAGGTATACACGAGTATGAAGTCTAGCTTGACCTCTTAACAATCTACGAAAT
This sequence comes from Clitarchus hookeri, assembly GCA_002778355.1. Lineage (NCBI taxonomy): Eukaryota > Metazoa > Arthropoda > Insecta > Phasmatodea > Phasmatidae > Clitarchus > Clitarchus hookeri. Next base: position 43,275 of record NQII01001508.1, read on the forward strand.
TTTCCGGCCCCTTCTCATCGTAAAAATGAACTAAATATTTCTTGATAGACTTTAGGCTCCCGTCTACCCCTGGACCCATTTTCGGCTTTTTCGAAGCGCGCGACAGAGATAAAGCCGATTCTGCCACCCGCATCAAATGCACCATCGCCGCTAAGCGCAAGGCTCTGAACTGGCGTGCAGTGGTCTCGTCGTGCTGCGTGTACCTATGGGACTTTCAGAGGTGACCACTTAATTTAATTTTTGGAAAGTCTGTAGGAAGGTTCCTTGCAGGGCCTTTGTGTAGTTTTGTATTTATCGTTCGTGTATATTTTGATATTGGGCGCTTTGAAAATACCGTTTTATCCATGCCGGGGTGCTATATTAGACGGCGTTTCTAATGTGCGTGACGTCTTGAAAACACCCCACAGGCCCCCCCCCCTCGCCGAAAAATGTGTTCTTTCCGTTTATCAGCACTTTAGACGCACGTTTAATGGTTTTTTAGAAAACGTGTATTTCAAATACTACGCAGCTCAATTCAAGCGCCAGGTAGGCGGGAGCATAAAGCACAGCAGATAAGTAGAGCAGGCGTCTTCGCCGACAATGCACGTCAAGACGTAACGACTAGTGACTTTGCACAGCCACTTGGTATTCATTTGATCCGGAGCCTACTAAATTGAATCCCCACTTCCATCGGCATGCCTGCAGGTGTAAGCTGGAATTTACACCCACGTGATTAAAAAAAACACCTATAGCATTTTCATTTCGTATTTACTAACTACTCAAGTAACTACATTGACAAAATATATACTCTCTCTTTACATTTACTGGAATAATTGTAACACAAAACATCACTAGAGACCCGGAAATTTAGCGGATTCGTCTCAGTACAGGTTAAACTGCATTCACGTGTGCATATGTGTTTGTGCTTCCATTGGACCATAGTTTGTTGGACACGCCCCGAACGACTTTCAACCAATAACGAATCTGCAAAGAAAATAATAACCGAGTCACGTGCTACCTGCTCTGGGGTTTAACTGGAGCAACAGCCAATGAACTACTAACTCATACTCGAACGCACAAAGGATTGCGGAGCCTAGTTTGTTNTTAACTGGAGCAACAGCCAATGAACTACTAACTCATACTCGAACGCACAAAGGATTGTGGAGTCTAGTTTGTTGCCGAATTAATCCGTGAAATTTCCGTGTCTCTAAACATTACTAATTTTTTCAATTTAATAAAATTGCAAATGTTGGTGTTATCGGAGTTTTGCAAAAAAAAAATGCCCAACGTTTCTCAATAGATGTAAACATATGCTACAAAAGTTTTTTTTAATCATTAAAGTTAATGTTACAATTTATTGAAACAATTGTGACAATTTTTAAGACTGGCGAGTTCGTTTTCCTTCAATGAGGAGTATTAATATTTTTGGCAGCACATAGGCAATAATTCCTACTAATAAGCCTTATTAAATTGTGAAATATAAGTAACTAGAGTAAGTTAAATTTTTGTAAAATGTTTTAGCTGGATTAAAAATTACCCTACTTAAAACGGCCTCTGCGGGTTGAATGGGTAGGTAGATTGCAGCGTTTATGTATACGAATAAATTAAAAAGGGAATTTTTAGAGGGAATGAAACGAAATCTCAAGACTAAATATTTAATGCGGGAAGCCTGTAGGGTAGAATTTATGAGCCATCATGGACCACAAACACACAGCTATCGCCAGATTTCTCTGCAGGATGCCATAAACTCATTACAGCTCCCGCCATCCTTGAATGACGGATGCGAGATCCTAAATTATTTTCACCTCGAGGGGTCTGGAAACGTGCTGCGAATATTTAAGTCGCAACGAAATGAACTGCGAAGGGAGAAAAGACGCCGGCAGTCTTTGCATTTCAGGTCACGCGGAAATGCGGTTAGGATACGTTTCTCAGTCCAAGAAATTGTGTTCCAAGACGGAATACGCCGAGGAATTCAAAATTACGACTCATAAGTGTCCGCCAGCTCATATATTTTGTGCGAGCATAAATGAAGCTAGCTCAGAAGGAAGAACTAAGTTCGAACACAAGGCGGTAGCTTTAAACAAGAAAAATTACTCCATTATGTGAAACCCTGCTCCTGGCTATGTATATATTAAAATAAACTCACTGCCTAACATATCCTAGGTAAAACCGACAACTAAGGACGAAAAGTTATTCCACGATAACGTCGTATTAAAAGTGTGACGTTTAAATTTTGACTCCTAAATTGATTTCTTTTAGTTTTTGCTTGTTTTGTGCACATTACATAATTAATAGGCATATTATTTATACAATTAAATCCATAACATTTTCAGTTTCATTTTATCGACACATAAACAAAGCGATCGGGTAAATGGCAATGCTGCGATCTAGACATGGCGGAAGGATACATAACTGACAAAAAGTTAGATTATTAGCAGGGTTTTCAAAAATGCTCACTTTTGAAGCACTGCATAAGTTCTACTTCCAGGCTATTCCTCCGCCTCATGAAACCTAAGCATAACCAAGTCTGGAAAAGTACACTAAGGGCTGATTTCACAATGTCTGGTTTGGTTCCTGTTGAAGTTTTATTCAAAATTTAATGTGGATTTGTGGCTATTTCTCATTATAAGGTTAAGAATAGCACAAGTTTAACTTGCCTGTAACCAGTGGTTATGTTAAACACAAGAACAGGTTTCGATTACTGGACTAATCAGAATGTTTACAACAGTTATGGTGGTTGTTCTTGTCTGATATGAAGTTATGTTTGTGTATTTAAACCATGTCTAATGTAAGCAGAAGATTTTAGTTCTTTATATAAGGATAATGATGACAAAATTATTTATTATATCAATTGGTCGCGATTAGAGACAAGAAATTTATTTTCAAATGAATTATATATATATACATATAATTCATATATCATTCATATACATATAATTCATTTGAAAATAAATTGATTTTCTCTAATCGCGACTAATTGATATAATAAATAATTATAAATATATATAATTCATAAATCATATATATATAATTCATTTGAAAATAAATTTCTTGTCTCTAATCGCGACTAATTGATATAATAAATAATTTTGTCATCATTATCCTCATATAACGAACTAAAATCTTCTGCTGACATTAGACCCGTACGCGGCATTTGTTGTCTGTGAACATCTTCAAATGAGCAACCATTGCACTTCAGGGCGTGATTCAGCTAGCAAACGGATTGCAATATTAATTAAATAAATATTCTGGCCTCTAGTTTAAATGATCGTATTAATTTTTCCAGATCTAGTATATATTGCAGATTATTTCAATAATAATTATAGATTCATATANTTTAAATGATCGTATTAATTTTTCCAGATCTAGTATATATTGCAGATTATTTCAATAATAATTATAGATTCATATAACGCACATTATTTCAAACCCGTGCCTTATCGAACCGTTACGAGGATAAGGTTGCTTTCAAAGTATTGGTAGTTTTCCACATTCAGGCAGGCATGCACTCTCGTACCTGTAAAGTCGTGAGTTCTTTCTCGTACTTNAAGTATTGGTAGTTTTCCACATTCAGGCAGGCATGCACTCTCGTACCTGTAAAGTCGTGAGTTCTTTCTCGTACTTGCGTGATGTATTATTATTTAACGAGTAATAGTGTGTATTGCCTTAGCGGCAGCCACGTATTAGCGTGTTACTTTTTTTTTAAGAAGTGAAATGTGAATCGATATCCTCTACATTTTATATACACCAATTTTTTTTTTATAATGTGTAATCACAAAAGGCAACGGCTCTAAAAACTTCTTTGTGTAGGAAATCACATGTCGCATTAACAACTCGAAAGTCTACGTGAATTTGAATTAGTGCATCAGTCTTGTTTCCAATAACACCCAAATAACTTTGAACCAAAGAAATTAATAAATAATTACCTGAAGTGGCAAGGTTTCCTTATCAAAACCGTTTATTATTGGTGCATAATTTAGTTTTTTTTTTCAAACAAACTTTGTCTAAATAGAACAACATAAACAGCAGGTGAAGACCTGCCAGCAGACATTACGAACGAAAACATAATATTGGTACTTGGTTGTCAGATTAATCTTAATCACCACTTACCTGAACAACACATTCTTCACCGGGAAATATATTTAAAAAAAAACAGCACGAGAGTAACTAGTGTTGCAAATGTTACCAGATTCCAGAAGGGCGTATCCGAGCTCGTGATAAATAGAGGTCTTAATAAAATAAAAGCACTAAAATTGATTTTAATTTATTCACACAACTATTATTTACAACAATAAGCTAGATATCGCCACTAATACTATTGTTATTCTCAGTGAAAGGCAATATTTAATGTATATCTCAATTTCAATCAAAGTCCTTCTCATTATCTATATATTGGTTGTAGTCACTTAACTCACACTCATTATTTACACATATCCAATCTGTATATTGCCATCATGTCTTACGCTCACACATCCAGTTCAATAGTCCATCTCGTCAGTCTCACTCTCCACTGTGCCGATGCTCCCAGTCCTTAGACTTCACTCCCACTGGTCTTTCTCGCCACCACTCGATGCTCTACTGGCTCCTCGCTTCGCTGTAATCCCGTAACTGTTGCTTAATGTCGCGCAATCTTCCAAACTCTCGAACACAAAACTGTCCGCTCTGAGGCCTGTCGCGGCTTAAGTAGTCTCGCTTGTCCGATCCTGGAAGGTCCCCCGCACGCCGAATCCCGCTGAGATAGGCAAGGGCAATGAACCAGAACATTATTTACAAAGATAACCTCAGATATTCTATCTGCTGAAAGCCAGGCGCGCGAGTTGCGATAGGCTGCGGCATCCCTCTGAAATCGCGGTCCGCTTCTCAGATTACGCTCTCCTAATATTCCTTCGCTCTCGCGAGCAGGATGGGGCAACGGAAGTGATGAAGAGTGGCAAAATGTAACAAAAACTTATGTTTAAATCTACCACATGGTCAACCAATATATGAAACATTCACTGTGAAACCGGCGCTAAAGAGACAACGCACCATGATTGTGCGCACCCAGTTTATTAATATAATGCATGATAACTATTTATTACTAGATATTACAAAAACACCTAATTTCTACTCGTTTTTTATATTTATTTAAACTGAAATATTATAATGGTGTTAACACAACGCTAATGATACACGATATGTTTAGGAAACAACCAAGCACATCAAACATGGAGTGATTTCTCAAAGGTTTTATTCGAGATTTGTGAAGAAATCGTGAATAGACTATATAGACGAATCAATTATCAGTAAATAAATGCAGATGCCAAAGTGTTAACGGCNACATGGAGTGATTTCTCAAAGGTTTTATTCGAGATTTGTGAAGAAATCGTGAATAGACTATATAGACGAATCAATTATCAGTAAATAAATGCAGATGCCAAAGTGTTAACGGCTATAGCGTCAATTTATGTATGATACCCTCTTAAAAACAAACAGCCTGAAGTGTGTCTAGACTAGATGTGCACTGTGATACAACAAAGGAAGGAACGAGGTGTTGTGACTGTCGGCAGCGGACCACGGCGGTGGGTTCCGGCTCTGGCAGATGTCTGACGGCGAGGTGTGGGCAGAGCTGAGCTGGGTGCACGCCGACCAGGACACGATGCGCTGGTACTGCCGCATGCGGCGACCCGACGTCTCCAGGGGCGAGAGTCCGACCAGTGTCGCCGACCTGCGCGCCGACTCCTGGAGGATCCGCTCTGGCGACCACGTCTGGGGGCTCGTGCGCCGCAGGCCCTTCCTCTGGTCCTTCTGCACCGGTAACTCTCACTCCACTTACAATAACTGGTGTCCATCGCCGGCCCTGCCTCTGGTCCTTCTGCACTAGTAACTCTCACACTACTTACAATAATTGTTGTCCATCGCCGTCCCTACCTCTGGTCCTTCTGCACTAGTAACTCTCACACTACTTACAATAACTGTTGTCCATCGCCGTCCCTACCTCTGGTCCTTCTGCACTAGTAACTCTCACACTACTTACAATAACTGTTGTCCATCGCCGTCCCTACCTCTGGTCCTTCTGCACTAGTACCTCTCACACCACTTACAATAACTGTTGTCCATCGCCGGTCCTACCTCTGGTCCTTCTGCACCGGTAACTCACATATCACTTACAATAATTATTGTCCATCTCCGGCCCTACCTCTGGTCCTTCTGCACTTGTAACTCTCACACCACTTACAATAACTGTTGCCCATCGCCGGCCCCACTTCTGGTCCTTCTGCACTGGTAACTGACACACCACTTACAATAACTTATGTCCATCGCCGGTCCTACCTCCGGTTCTTCTGCACCGGTAACTCTCACACCACTTACAATAACTGTTGCCCATCGCCGGCCCCACTTCTGGTCCTTCTGCACTGGTAACTGACNCACTAGTAACTCTCACACTACTTACAATAACTGTTGTCCATCGCCGTCCCTACCTCTGGTCCTTCTGCACTAGTACCTCTCACACCACTTACAATAACTGTTGTCCATCGCCGGTCCTACCTCTGGTCCTTCTGCACCGGTAACTCACATATCACTTACAATAATTATTGTCCATCTCCGGCCCTACCTCTGGTCCTTCTGCACTTGTAACTCTCACACCACTTACAATAACTGTTGCCCATCGCCGGCCCCACTTCTGGTCCTTCTGCACTGGTAACTGACACACCACTTACAATAACTTATGTCCATCGCCGGTCCTACCTCCGGTTCTTCTGCACCGGTAACTCTCACACCACTTACAATAACTAGTGCCCATCGCCGGCCCAAATTTTGATCCACATACGCTGGTTACTATAACACTATTTTGAATAACTGCCATCCAACGATAGCCCTTCGTAACAGCTGTGGTTTTCTGGCCCTACCTCTGGTATTTCTGCACTGGTAACTCCTTCTATTCCAGATTGTCTTCTGTCCATATCTAGGGCCATCTTTTTTCGCGAAAAAATACGCATGGAGGTTAGTTTTAGATATCGTACGTACACACTTCGAATTTTCTTTTGATACTGGTAGAGACTTGGAAAATTCGTGAGTTCAATGACCTGGATGATAGACTTAGAGTCTTATGTCTTATACTCGAATATGCCGATGTCAACTGTACATTGGTTGCCTGCTGCCACACTGTAAGACGACGATTGGGCCACCGTTTTCCAGGAGGTGTCAAACACAGCGTGGACCAATGGCTAAAGTTATATAAACACACGTGTTTTAAATTCTACTTGTCCCAAAATTCATCCGCGAATTCTTCAGGTCTCTAGACATTAGTTGCATGTTTTTCGGAGAAGAATTATTTTACCTGAAAGGACAAATAAGAATTAAATTACTCCAACATTGAACGACCGTAATTAGCGGACAGTCAACTAGGACGCATGACAATTAAAATCATACGATCACCAAAGTGGATCTGAAGTAAAGTGTTTTGGAGTACAACTTGTCGTGGAATCTTTTCGCCAGAAATTGGAGCCCCTAGCATCATAGCTTAACACTTTGATCGTGGCGAATAACTACTGGCGTTTAAGACTCTCGTATATCCACCTTCGCAGGTACACAAATTTATTTATTCTCTGCGTCGCCATTCAGAGCTGTCCTAGAAAGGTCACCTCGTGTATTAGAATTAGAATAGCGAGTGTGAGGAATTGGCGTAGACAACCGCCAGCTCCGATTTTGAAACTGCTCAAGATCTACTTGTATGCACATTGTCAGGGACAGAAGAATTTCGCAAATTATATTATTACTAGGCTAGACTCCACAGTCTCGTGCATACTAAAGCCCCATTATTCACTGGTTGCTGCCACAGTGATTGACCAGATTTATCCCACGCCTGACTATGGGATTTACCACTTGTTTCCTTGCATGTTTGCTATTGGCTCAGAGTCGTCCAGGTGGTGTCTAATAAAATGTGGTCCAACTGCAATAGTGACTTCAATGTATCCTGTTTTACGTCTATCTTGTCCTGAAATGAACCCACAAAGTTTTGCTAGCCGTAAACAATGTGTATGTTTGTGTGTGTGTACATATGTATGTGTGTCTGTTAACAAAACTATGAGCCTGATCACTTCATTCTAGCGTCGGTCCGGCTAAGCTGTGAATGTATTAGAAAAATTAATATTTTACAAATTATTCATTCTTACACATACATGCATTAAAAATCCAAGATCAAAATAAATAATTTTAGTATTCAGAAATGTTTACGTAACACTTTTAATTCAACGCCAACACACGGAACTACTTTCCTCCCGCCGTTATAAACTTTACTAAACACTTGCCAGTCAGTGTGCCTATTGAAATACATGCAGGTAGTTACAGTGACATTTTTCAGAGGTTGATTTTAAAAGTGCTCTTTATACTGTGGAAAACCTACAGTTGACCAGACTTACACACGTGCGTAGTCTTCCAAATGTCAACGGTATGCAAGGGGATGCGACAAATACGTTTGGGTTTGCACAGATGGGCAGTATGTGTGAAAGAGCTGTAGTGCTATGTTGGCGGATTTACGACGCGATGTCATGCAGAGATATCGGAGAAATGTTGGCGCTCCCAGCAGCGACGGAGCAATCCCCTGGAGTGGCGCGAAGCTAGATGGATGCGGGGGCGCTTCCATCCGAGAACATCACGGAGAGAAGCGTCGAGGCGGAACATCGGACAAAGTCGGCGGCTCCGGAACTGGAAATGGCTTCCTTAAGCTGCTCCGGCAAGTTTCCCCTCTCGGTGGGTCAACATCGCAGCTTTTCCCTCGGCCGCGACTTCCTGACAGCCCGCGCCTCCGCCTTCCGTTGACTTTTCAAAGTTGGCAGGAGCGTTGTGTGCCGCCGCCCGGGATGACAAAGTTCCAGTGTTTTCATTGTCAATGGCTTTCGTCGATTTTCCCTTCAAATAATTCCTCTTCGCGTCTTAATACTCCCAAGATCCTCCCGTTAATGCGAACATCTCTGCCCTTGAAGACTGAACACGCACTTCCAGTGTTGCCGACCTGGACAAGCAAGTCGGCTACATGCGTTCGAAAATTCGGTTACAAGTGACAAAATTACGCAACTCTCCAAACCTGAACGATTAGCGCACTCATATGCATTATACAATAAATATAACTTTTATTAATATAAATACTTAACACTCGTTTATATATGACCTAGTCACTCATTTTTTATTAGATATGCAGTGGTTAGACTACTCACCTCCCACCAAGGCGAACCGGGTTCATTCCCCATCAGAGTCACTTTCGGATTTTCGCAAGTGGGAATCGTGTTGGATGATGCTGGTGGTCGGCGTGTTTTCTAAGGGATCACCCGTTTACCTCACCCTTGCGTTCCGGCGCAGCTCCAGTCTCACTTCATTTCACCCTCATCGGCTGTCAAGACCTCGATGTTAAGAGCCGCCAAAATATCTTAATTCAACTCGAAGACTGAACACGCGTCTGCAGTGTTGCCAACCTAGAGCAGCGAGTCGGCTACGTGCGTTCGTAAATTCGGTTACAAATAACGAAATTAAGCTACGGCCCAGACCTTAAAGTTTTGTGCACTCCCATTCACAATACAGTAATAATTATTATTTTTAGTATCACGTAACGTGGGGAAATATGCAGCACAAAAAGGGTTTGATGGCTATGACTTTAAAATACTTACACACAAACAAACTCTCATTTTTGTACTAAATTTTAGGACATTTATTATTGTAAAACATTAAAGATACACTGGCAAAGATACTGGCGTGTTCCTTCAGTAGTGCGGGGAAAAGATGTTCGATATGGGGAAAATTACACCACATTAAAAAATTATTGACAGTGGAACGTGTGGTATACTCCCTATAAACAATTGCGCTTATAATTTTTGCAGCAAAGGCCGCACTCCAGAAACATAAAATAAGTCACATGGGTCAAATAAAAAACAATACAATTCCAGAACATCATATTACACTTAACGGGTGTCACAATGCAGCTGGTCCAGGCTACATTTGTCATGCAGCCATTTTCCGCAGGTAACGCAATGAATCCAGTTACACCTAGGACCCTTTTGGCAAAGTAGTAGCCTTTGCATGCAGCATAAAAATAATCGCCACTATCGATGTCATTTAGTTTATTGTCAGTTTACGTTCAGCATCCCAGCAGGCATCCACGCTGATGGTCTCATTTATTTCCCGCAGAGGTTACATTATTAACATATTTGTTGTTCACGGAAGATATCACTCTACCAGGGAGATTGTTCATTTGGAGTCCACACTCGTCCATGTTATGGGTTTTCCTAGGATTACTGAGAAAACTGTTTTCCTGACAAGCATGCAAAAGCAGTAAAAAGTACCTGTCAACCTCCGTTCGATACATTTGCGGCCCACGTGCGACAAAGTGGCCTTGTGCTCTCCTAGCGGTCAGTTCAGGATGACGTTTCAGAAACAGCTAAAGCCAGCCACATATTTTAATANTTGTTCATTTGGAGTCCACACTCGTCCATGTTATGGGTTTTCCTAGGATTACTGAGAAAACTGTTTTCCTGACAAACATGCAAAAGCAGTAAAAAGTACATGTCAACCTCCGTTCGATACATTTGCGGCCCACGTGCGACAATGTGGCCTTGTGCTCTCCTAGCGGTCAGTTCAGGATGACGTTTCAGAAACAGCTAAAGCCAGCCACATATTTTAATANGTGGCCTTGTGCTCTCCTAGCGGTCAGTTCAGGATGACGTTTCAGAAACAGCTAAAGCCAGCCACATATTTTAATACGAGTTTTAAACCAACGCTGCAAGCCATTCTTCTCAGCGAAATGAAACTATTTTCCGGACCTTTTTTGGTGTAAGTGCAAAATCAGAATGTTGCACGTTATTCACCAAGGCTCTTTCTTGTTCTTTTCCAAGGTGGCGTGAAACAAGTATGCCCTAATGTTCTTATACGGCCTAGCGTTTCTGTGTGAACAAAAATGAATAGAAAATAATATGTTGAAATATTAAATTAACTGCACGAAAAGGCGCTTCTCCAGTAACATTCCCAATTTCAACGCGTATTTTTAGGGTTCCGTAGGGAATGTCAAACCACTGAGATGCATCACATATTGACCTTCTTCTATTTTTAACATCTTCAGAAGAAAGAAGTGTGTAAAAACCCTAAAATTGTGATTATGACATGTNATTGACCTTCTTCTATTTTTAACATCTTCAGAAGAAAGAAGTGTGTAAAAACCCTAAAATTGTGATTATGACATGTCATTGTACCAAAATGATGTGATCTAAAAATATTTATACAAGCAAAAAAACCTTAAAAAATAATGTCTACAAGTTGAACGGTGTTTCGTAGAAATATATAATAACGATTTTTTTGTTACGCTTTGAATGAGTCTACGATATAAGTACGACGGAGCAGACTCCGATTACAACAATACCTGCTCTGAGGTAAAACTGGCCATGTGCAGTTCACGATCAGTAACTGAGCAGTTTTGAAATCAACATTTGAAAAATTTCCCTGCCACCTGCATGTATTTTAACAGTCACGCCGACTGGCATTCCCTCAGCAAACTTAGTAACGACGGAGGGAAAGTATTCCATGTTTTAACGTTGAGTTAAAAGTGTTATGTAAAAATGCGTGAATGCTAAAATAATTTTTTTTTTTTGCTTCCTGTTTTTAATGCATATACGTGAAACAAAGATCAAATTTGTAAAGTATTTCATTTTCTAATAATTTCACAGTTTTACTTCGGTTGACGCATGAACAAGGTGTTTCAGGCCCATGGCAACGTTAATTTTACACATGGCGGAATATTACATACTGTGCATACAAGTAGCTCTTAAGAAACGCTTTAAAAATTGCTCAGTTTACCGTGAACAGTCTTTACTAANTTTCCCTGCCACCTGCATGTATTTTAACAGTCACGCCGACTGGCATTCCCTCAGCAAACTTAGTAACGACGGAGGGAAAGTATTCCATGTTTTAACGTTGAGTTAAAAGTGTTATGTAAAAATGCGTGAATGCTANATTGACCTTCTTCTATTTTTAACATCTTCAGAAGAAAGAAGTGTGTAAAAACCCTAAAATTGTGATTATGACATGCCATTGTGCCAAAATGATGTGATCTAAAAATATTTATACAAGCAAAAAAACCTTAAAAAATAATGTCTACAAGTTGAACGGTGTTTCGTAGAAATATATAATAACGATTTTTTTGTTACGCTTTGAATGAGTCCANTACAAGTTGAACGGTGTTTCGTAGAAATATATAATAACGATTTTTTTGTTACGCTTTGAATGAGTCCACGATATAAGTACGACGGAGCAGACTCCGATTACAACAATACCTGCTCTGAGGTAAAACTGGCCATGTGCAGTTCACGATCAGTAACTGAGCAGTTTTGAAATCAACATTTGAAAAATTTCCCTGCCACCTGCATGTATTTTAACAGTCACGCCGACTGGCATTCCCTCAGCAAACTTAGTAACGACGGAGGAAAAGTATTCCATGTTTTAACGTTGAGTTAAAAGTGTTATGTAAAAATGCGTGAATGCTGAAATAATTTTTTTTTGCTTCCTGTTTTTAATGCATATACGTGAAACAAAGATCAAATTTGTAAAGTATTTCATTTTCTAATAATTTCACAGTTTTACTTCGGTTGACGCATGAACAAGGTGTTCAGGCCCATGGCAACGTTAATTTTACACATGGCGGAATAATACATACTGTGCATACAAGTAGCTCTTAAGAAACGCTTTAAAAATTGCTCAGTTTACCGTGAACAGTCTTTACTCAATAGGACAGCAGCCATTGTACACGCAGGTTCAATATGCGTACGTCTGTGCAGTCCGGCATAAAAGTCATTGAACTATCGATAAATTCCCTGTTCGTGGCAAAGAGCAGAATGGAGAAGCTAAACAGCACTTTCGCAATTGCTCAATCAGTCGTGAACCAACCGCGATGCAAGTTAACTACCCTCGCCAATTCACCAGCTTCGCACCATCGCGTGGTGCATTGTGGGCAATTCTCCGCGGCTGACCCGCCAATGAGTAATTCGATTACGTGAGAAGTTTCGCCTCATAAGGTTCGCCTCAGGCTCTACATTATACACCGTCAAAAAATATTTTTNATTCGATTACGTGAGAAGTTTCGCCTCATAAGGTTCGCCTCAGGCTCTACATTATACACCGTCAAAAAATATTTTTTCTCTACATTCCGAAAAAGCACTGGGAGAATGTTATCACGGAGTAGATAAGTACAAATAGGCAAAAAATGACGTGGCAGTTCCTTTGATGTGGGTGTACCAGTTCTCTCATTGACTGCGCGAGGGGTCTAGAAATGAGTATTGTGTCTTATTGGCTACTGTATACTGCAGTGGGTTCCCTAGTGGCTAGGCTGCCTGCTGGCGAGTGGGTTACCTGGCGCTGATTGGCGGACAGCGTTCCGACATGTTGCTGGCCAGTGACGCCATTTTGCAGGCGTGAGCGGCAGGAGTTCACGGTAGCTGCTGTTTTACCTCTGTATTAATAAGTAATTTGAGGTATTGTCTAGAGTTCTCCGTTTGTATCAATAGGGCCACTTGTTTTTTCACGAAAATATTTATACGCAGGTTGGACTTCGATATCCTACTAGAACACGATCACTTTCAATTTGGTTACCGACCGCATGTCTACGAGAGAAGAAATTGTCTTATATGTTGTTAACGGAAAAATGAGCACTTTTGAAAACCCTCCTTAAGATCTACTTGTATGNGAGAAGAAATTGTCTTATATGTTGTTAACGGAAAAATGAGCACTTTTGAAAACCCTCCTTAAGATCTACTTGTATGTACGTTGTGTATTCTTCCGCATTATGTAAAATTAACACTGCTATGGACCTCAACACTTTAGTCGTGCGTCGGTCAAGTGAAACTGTGAAATTATTAGAAAAATAAATATTTTACAAATCTGCTTATATTTACTCTTAGATGCATTAAAAANAAGTGAAACTGTGAAATTATTAGAAAAATAAATATTTTACAAATCTGCTTATATTTACTCTTAGATGCATTAAAAAACCGAAAGCATAAGAAATAATGTAAGTTATCACAAATGGTTACCTAACACTTTTGATTCGATATTAAGACATGGAACTACTTTCCCTCCATCGATACCAACTTTGCTGGGTCCATGTCACTCAGTGCGCCCGTTAAAATAAATGCAGGTAGGAGCATTAACATTTTGCTAAGGTAGATTTCAAAAAGGCTTACTTTATCGTGAACGGCCTTTAACTGACTGGGCCAATAAGAATTAAGTGTTGCGTGCTCGACGATATTAGCATTAACGGTTCATATCAAAGATGTGTATAGAAAAAATCACAAATAAGACTAGTCACAAGGAAGACTTGGCGCTGATGCCTTGCTGTGTACAGTACCTGTCAGAAATATAATTTACGTGAAACGTGCTCACGATCTGGTCCTGTCAACTTGAATGCGGAAAATGCATCGTTACCGAAGATATCCANAATTTACGTGAAACGTGCTCACGATCTGGTCCTGTCAACTTGAATGCGGAAAATGCATCGTTACCGAAGATATCCAAAGTCCACGTTCTACAGTTTTACAACTTCGACATTTAAAAAACTATTTTCCTATTTAAACAGATTATTTAAGTACTACCTGTGCATCACGCAAATAAACAATAAAGGATCATGTAGCTTTTCTCTTTAGATATTGTAGAAAAACGTGCTTGGCTACATATTTTTATTTTTTACTGGTGGTAGGACTGCCTTCTCCATATACGTACCTTTCACATCTGTTAGTTCGTGCTACGTGAATTTAAACATAAATCTGTTTATTTATGAAGTAGTGTTTCATCTTCACGATTATAATTATTACTCTCTCTCAAATACATCTGTAGAAGTAAATGACCGCGGATATATAATACAATCAATAATTTTGCCCAGAGAAAGTAGACTGGTATTAAAATAAAAACATACAAGCTGGCGACGTCCAGCATTTTGTGCTAAAATAACGAAGTGAACATTTGTAGTTTGCATTAAGTTGCGACTCTGTTCTTGTAGCTTCGTTTCCACGATAGTGTACAAGGTGGCTGAAAGAGTAAAAATCATCCAGTCACAAACGCGAATCTGAAGTGAAATGTTTAGGAGCATAACTATTAGCGCGAAAAAAAATGTGTCCGGGTGTACCGACAAACATCAGGAGCATATGAAAAATGCTTATTAGGAGAGGTGGGTGACACCTAATGAAATCCGAGAAACAGTTTTGTTACGTTTGTTTTCTTATTTAACCATCGTNATTAGGAGAGGTGGGTGACACCTAATGAAATCCGAGAAACAGTTTTGTTACGTTTGTTTTCTTATTTAACCATCGTTCCGAACTGCTTTCGTCGGGACTCTAAATTGCATTATCGCCATTATTTAACAACTTCGTAGAAAAGTAATAAAATATGTAACTGANCTTTCGTCGGGACTCTAAATTGCATTATCGCCATTATTTAACAACTTCGTAGAAAAGTAATAAAATATGTAACTGATTTTTCGTATGTGTGTGAGCTCGCGTGTTTGTATGACATAAATATTTTTGATATTTCAATAATTTGAAACGTAAGGGAATTCTAGGCGCATATGGACGTCAATTACGTGTCACAGGTGAGAGATAAGCATATAATAAGCACGTGTATCGAGAACATNTCTAGGCGCATATGGACGTCAATTACGTGTCACAGGTGAGAGATAAGCATATAATAAGCACGTGTATCGAGAACATTAAATATGTTGTAACAAATATTCATACTGCATGTCAGAGACCAGTTCCTTTTTGTCGGTGTTACGAAACGCGTTCCCCTACATAATACATTCGTGGTTACTTCCAACTTTTCTGAAACCCTACTAGATTTATACTTTATGGCTATCCCTCTACCTAATACTAACAAAGTTCAACTGAGTCTAGAAAATTACACCAAAGGGATAGCATACCGCTTTCGTCCGCACTCAGTTTAGTAATGTTAAGGTTAATTCTACTTAGTTTGGGAACAAAACGAGATTTCTTATGGAAAATTTGNCCGCACTCAGTTTAGTAATGTTAAGGTTAATTCTACTTAGTTTGGGAACAAAACGAGATTTCTTATGGAAAATTTGTGCCGCAAGGTGTGCAGGGTTCCAAAAGGTTACATGTAATTTAAATTTTAAGCTACATGAATTATAAAAAGAGAAATATTTTTACTTAGTTACGAAATTATTTTGTATTTTATTTATGATTATTGCAATTATCCTGTTTTTCAACGTAGAAAAAAAAGAAGATTTGGTATCTTGCCGACACTAGCGCTTACTTAGTGGCAAAAATGTTCCCTTCGCCAAACTTCTAACATTGATCTTCACAACCTGTAGTAGAAGTAACCTAAGTAATGTTTTGTATGAGAACTATTTCTTACTAGGCTTTACCAACACATCGATTTTCTCTCTGCTTTTAATTAAAATTAATTATAAATAAAATATTTTCATTTACAAATAATAAAATAAATATTTAATTTAACCAAAATTAAGATACTTGTTATGTTAAAATAAGTAGGAAACGCTTGTGATTCAAGACATATTTAGGAAACAAAGAAACACATCATACACGGTATGATTTTTCAAAGGTTTGATTCAGAAAGTGTGAAGAAACCGNAGAAGAAATTGTCTTATATGTTGTTAACGGAAAAATGAGCACTTTTGAAAACCCTCCTTAAGATCTACTTGTATGCACGTCGTGCATTCTTCTGCGTTATGTAAAATTAACACTGCTATGGACCTCAACACTTTAGTCGTGCGTCGGTGAAGTGAAACTGTGAAATTATTAGAAAAATAAATATTTTACAAATCTGCTTATATTTACTCTTAGATGCATTAAAAAACCGAAAGCATAAGAAATAATGTAAGTTATCACAAATGGTTACCTAACACTTTTGATTCGATATTAAGACATGGAACTACTTTCCCTCCATCGATACCAACTTTGCTGGGTCCATGTCACTCAGTGCGCCCGTTAAAATAAATGCAGGTAGGAGCATTAACATTTTGCTAAGGTAGATTTCAAAAAGGCTTACTTTATCGTGAACGGCCTTTAACTGACTGGGCCAATAAGAATTAAGTGTTGCGTGCTCGACGATATTAGCATTAACGGTTCATATCAAAGATGTGTATAGAAAAAATCACAAATAAGACTAGTCACAAGGAAGACTTGGCGCTGATGCCTTGCTGTGTACAGTACCTGTCAGAAATATAATTTACGTGAAACGTGCTCACGATCTGGTCCTGTCAACTTGAATGCGGAAAATGCATCGTTACCGAAGATATCCGAAGTCCACGTTCTACGGTTTTACAACTTCGACATTCAAAAAACTATTTTCCTATTTAAACAGATTATTTAAGTACTACCTGCACATAACGTAAATAAACAATAAAGGACCATGTAGTTTTTCTCTTTAGATATTGTAGAAACACGTGCTTGGCTACATATTTTCTTTTTACTGGTGGTAGGACTGCCTTCTCCATATACGTACCTTTCACATCTGTTAGTTCGTGCTACGTGAATTTTCGTGAATTTAAACACAAATCTGTTTATTTATGAAGTAGTGTTTCATCTTCACGATTATAATTATTACTCTCTCTCAAATACATCTGTGGAAGTAAATGACCGTGGATATATAATAAAATCAATAATTTTGCCCAGAGAACGTAGATTAGTATTAAAATTAAAACATACAAGCTGGCGACGTCCAGCATTTTGTGCTAAAATAACGAAGTGAAAATTTGTAGTTTACATTAAGTTGCGACTCTGTTCTGGTCGCTCCGTGTCCACGATAGTGTACAAGGTGGCTGAAAGAGTAAAAATCATCCAGTCACAAACGCGAATCTGAAGTGAAGTGTTTAGGACCATAACTATTAGCGCCAAAAAAATGTGTCCGGGTGTACCGACAAACATCAGGAGCATATACAAAATGCTCATTAGGAGAGGTGGGTGACACCTAATGAAATCCGAGAAACAGTTTTGTTACGTTTGTTTTCTTATTTAACCATCGTTCCGAACTGCTTTCGTCGGGACTCTAAATTGCATTATCGCCATTATTTAACAACTTCGTAGAAAAGTAATAAAATATGTAACTGCTTTTTCGTATGTGTGTGAGCTCGCGTGTTTGTATGACATAAATATTTTTGATATTTAAACAATTTGAAACGTAAGGGAACTCTAGGCGCATATGGACGTCAATTACGTGTCACAGGTGAGAGATAAGCATATAATAAGCACGTGTATCGAGAACATTAAATATGTTGTAACAAATATTCATACTGCATGTCAGAGACCAGTTCCTTTTTGTCGGTGTTACGAAACGCGTTCCCCTACATAATACATTCGTGGTTACTTCCAACTTTTCTGAAACCCTACTAGATTTATACTTTATGGCTATCCCTCTACCTAATACTAACAAAGTTCAACTGAGTCTAGAAAATTACACCAAAGGGATAGCATACCGCTTTCGTCCGCACTCAGTTTAGTAATGTTAAGGTTAATTCTACTTAGTTTGGGAACAAAACGAGATTTCTTATGGAAAATTTGCGCCGTTAGGTGTGCAGGGTTCCAAAAGGTTACTTGTAACTTAAATTTTACGCTACATGAATTATAACAAGAGAAATATTTTTACTTAGTTACAAAATTATTTTGTACTTTATTTATGATTATTACAATTATCCTGTTTTTCAACGTAGGAAAAAAAGAAGATTTGGTACCTTGCCGACACTAGCGCTTACCTAGTGGCAAAAATGTTCCCTTCGCCAAACTTCTAACATTGATCATCACAACCTGTAGTAGAAGTAACCTAAGTAATGTTTTGTATGAGAACTATTTCTTACTAGGCATTACCAACATACCGATTTTCTCTCTGCTTTTAATTAAAATTAATTATAAATAAAATATTTTCATTTACAAATAATAAAATAAATATTTAATTTAACCAAAATTAAGATACTTGTTATGTTAAAATAAGTAGGAAACGCTTGTGATTCAAGACGTATTTAGGAAACAAAGAAACACATCATACACGGTATGATTTTTCAAAGGTTTGATTCAGAAAGTGTGAAGAAACCGCGAACAGACTATATATATTAACCATAGAGTCAGTTAAAGCTCAGTGTTAATCTACGGGAGACAGTGAACAGTGTAGCGGCAACAAACGAGACGCGATCCAGTTTAGTGCTAGCGGTGCAGTTCCGGGCGATGCATGAAACACCCCTGCACCCTTCCTCATCCCTACCACACACATACACAACCGGGAGGCGGCAAGGGACGCAGAACAATGGCCGTTTACATCTATTGTTCCTGCCTGTTGATGTGGAGCTCGCCTCGGCTTGTTCCAACGGCGCGTACTGTCAGCGCGGGGTTTATCCAGGTCGCCATAGGGAAACACTCGCACCGGGAGGAATAAAAGATTTTCGATCTTTTCCACTTTCAATGCAAAATGTTTAAGGTGTGCCATGGCCTTGGGAACAGTCATGTGCAACCAGAAATACTATTAACCAAACCCTCATATAAACATAAACTACCAAAAGATAAAATTGCATAAAAATCGAACTAAACATAANTCTAAGGAACCGCCACGCCTTTTCGTCTCCGTGTACTTACCTAACTTTGTGGACTTGGAAGGGCAAATTTTTATCGGCAAAACTAGAAAATTTGAAAATTAAAAAAAAATTAATAAGGTTATAGTTATTACTTAACACTTTCATTTCCACATTAACTTATGGTTTCTAGTGTTGCAAACAAGTAATATCAAATAACCAGTATCGTTATCACAAACAATGTGGGCTTAGTTTTCGGTGATGAGTGATACGGACAAGTCATAACGTTGACGAGTATCCCTGTTTACGAACCAGTTGCCTGCAGGGAATATCACTGGGCGCTGAGTTTCGCAGTGTACGGTATAGGTATCCCATTCTTTCCCTAATTAGTAAACTTCTTGGACCGATATATATCGAGGCACAGCTTATCGAAGCACATAGAAAATCGGGCAAAAATCGATTTACGGCAAATAGATTTTCGATCTTTTCCACTTTCAATGCAAAATGTTTAAGGTGTGCCATGGCGTTGGGAACAGTCATGTGCAACCAGAAATACTATTAACCAAACCCTCATATAAACATAAACTACCAAAAGATAAAATNTTGGGAACAGTCATGTGCAACCAGAAATACTATTAACCAAACCCTCATATAAACATAAACTACCAAAAGATAAAATTGCATAAAAATCGAACTAAACATAAATACGACAGTCCGAAACTCAAGAACAAAATTTATAACGTTTAGCGACACACAAAGATGCTGCCGAATCTAAAAACGATTCTACGATAAATACATAGATTTAAAAAATAAATCATCATGTGTAATATTGGTCCGAAATCGATTTTAGGGGCCAATTAATGTATTATCAAAGAATGGATTTTTAATCGGCATCCCTACTACGGTACCCGTCAGATATAACCATTCTGTGCAACATATAGAGTATTGTCTATAGTGGGCATGCAATTTTTAACCATTCAAATTATTGGGGACTATATAAAAGACGGTGCAGAGGAAGTTAATTTGAATAATGTACACTGTACTAACCATAAACAACCGTCATCCATCAAGGGAAGTTCTTCAAATAGTGGGAGCTGTCATTCTTTGTTTAAAATATATTCCGTGGGTTGCGATAACAGCTGCTGCTGCTAATAATATCATACACAAACGTATTTTTACTGGCCCTGACATGTGGCAGACCATTATACTAATACTAGTACGGTTCGAAACAAAAACTAGCAATTGGTTGTTGCAACACATAAAATAACTTTCTATATACGTCTGCATGAAAGAGATATAAACTTTGGATTTCAATACCTAAAAAAGACAACATAAACATACTCAAAACGTTGTGTTTCAAAGCACGTAACCGTTCAGAAACTGTCTCCACGATCACGTTGCACATTAATGATATTCACGATCGGTACTGTACACAGCTATGCATCAAAATCCAGTCTCNGTCTCCACGATCACGTTGCACATTAATGATATTCACGATCGGTACTGTACACAGCTATGCATCAAAATCCAGTCTTCCTGGTCGCTAATCTGATTTATGAAGTTTTATACCTCTTCGGCACGAAAGATTAATGCCATTTTTCATTGGCTGCAAGAAGATTGCTGAACACAAGTACAGCGCAAATCAAAAAATTACGTGATTGCAACACTTAAACAATAAATGACTTTGTGATCGAACTTTGGTATTCAGAAAAATTATAATTTTATTATTTTAATATTACGTCGGCTTTATTTAGCCTAATTGTATGTAGTTTGCTGTTAAATTACGACATCCGCATTATTTGAAGAAATGGGCGAAGAAATATTGGTTAGTCAAACGTTTTANGTTGTATGTAGTTTGCTGTTAAATTACGACATCCGCATTATTTGAAGAAATGGGCGAAGAAATATTGGTTAGTCAAACGTTTTAATAAAGTTATCTGCAACGTCATATTACACCAGAAACACTCAAAGTGTTAAATTACTCAAACGAGCATGATGGATTCTATATTATACTACGCAGGAAAGAACATTTTAAAGACATGCACAATTTCCGTTATGATTTGAGGANGTCTCCACGATCACGTTGCACATTAATGATATTCACGATCGGTACTGTACACAGCTATGCATCAAAATCCAGTCTCCCTGGTCGCTAATCTGATTTATGAAGTTTTATACCTCTTCGGCACGAAAGATTAATGCCATTTTTCATTGGCTGCAAGAAGATTGCTGAACACAAGTACAGCGCAAATCAAAAAATTACGTGATTGCAACACTTAAACCATAAATGACTTTGTGATCGAACTTTGGTATTCAGAAAAATTATAATTTTATTATTTTAATATTACGTCGGCTTTATTTAGCCTAATTGTATGTAGTTTGCTGTTAAATTACGACATCCGCATTATTTGAAGAAATGGGCGAAGAAATATTGGTTAGTCAAACGTTTTAATAAAGTTATCTGCAACGTCATATTACACCAGAAACACTCAAAGTGTTAAATTACTCAAACGAACATGATGGATTCTATATTATACTACGCAGGAAAGAACATTTTAAAGACATGCACAATTTCCGTTATGATTTGAGGANCATGATGGATTCTATATTATACTACGCAGGAAAGAACATTTTAAAGACATGCACAATTTCCGTTATGATTTGAGGACACGTTAAACTTTAAACAGTTCTATCTTAGCAATACGTTTGTCAGTGGACCATTCATTATTTGACACGCCCTGGGTAGCTCGGCGCCAATAAATGAGCACTTCATAATTGTGTGCCACAATCACATACAGTTCAGTCAGAAACGGATTGGCCTCACAACTATGCAGCAGCCAATGGAGGAACGACGCTGCCTCCAGTATATACAGTACTGTGAACTTCATCCTGACGGCAAATAATAACGCGAATTTTGCAGGTCACCAAACATTACAAAGGGGCACGTTCAACCTGGCATTATTGTGGTAGAGAGCCGGCCAGTAATTAACGTTATACAGCATAGCAAGCGTGTCCGTTGTGTGAACCAATGGCAATAGAGAGACCAACACAACTGATGGTTAGAGAAGTGCAAAATCCGCGTTATTATCTGACAGCAGGGTAAAATTCATGTTGGTGTACGCTCGTTCAGCTTGTTCCATTGGTTAACCATTTGTGTGACAGGGCCTGAAGCACTCTTTTAGCAAATAACAGTAGCTCAACGGTAGAGTGACCAATCTCCCGTCGTTCGGTCATACAGTTTACATAACCCCGTATAAAATCACCAGCCGATGTAATCACGAGCTGCGTTCACGTAGCTACACGGCAGTGAAGTCTAGCTTGTTCCAAAATAATAACGCGAATTCCGCACGTCTGTACTGATGGTCATGCAGTGGTCAATTTAGACCACTCACTTCTAGTGTGGCTTAATTAGCAGTAAGCCTGTACCGCAATCAACGTGGTTATTAAAACTACATTAAATCGTTAAAAACGTTACTCGTATGCTGCAGGGACAATAACATTTAGCGTTTTGAGAACAGCACACTTTTACTGGCTTCAAAGACAATCTAGAAATTAATTGCCTATATCCGCAACCGCACGCATACGTTGATCTATTGGTCTCTTGTTCTCACCTATCGCCGTCTTACTGGTCAAACAACACACTAGGCTTTCTTTATTGACCGGCTAACAGCAAAGTAAATGCCGAGTTGGCCGTATGCCAATGAAAAGTTCCTTCGAATATAAGAGGATGTTTACAGTCCAGCGTGTTAATTTCAGCAGTTATACAAAAATTCGTTTTCTGTTTGCGAAAGTTGCCGTTGATGTTGTGTCATTTTTTAATAAAGCTCTGGCAAAATAGTGAAACAGCTTAGCTACATCCGGACTAGTTTCGTATTTTTTGTATTTTTTGCCCGAGCTACTCTCGGGCATAGCCCTCAAAAGTGATAAACCCTTTCAATCATAGAATAATTAATAACTTTTTGCGTTGCGACGAACAAATATTTGCGTGGAACTGTATTAGGTTCAGCGTAACGCTCTTTCATCATCGAGACCAGTATAATTGCTTCAAACTTGTTTGTTGTATAATCTGGCACGTCAGTTGTTTTATCATTCGCCACTAGCCGCATAACTTTGCCCACATTGTTAACGTGTAGGGTCCGTAAGATTTTTTCACGAAAATTATTTTCACACATTCAAATATTTATATTTTGATATCTATTCATTAATATTTGCCGTAACTAACTAACATTTTTATTTTGTAGATTTGTACTTACAGCCGTTTGTAGAAATCCTTTTTGCCTTTTGTTTTATGAAATCAGTGTTACGGCATTTAAGACAACGGATTCTAGACTCACAGGCAATGAGCACGGCAAAAACAAATTCGCGGGATTGTGGCATACGCTGTTTGCGGTATTGCTNCGGCAAAAACAAATTCGCGGGATTGTGGCATACGCTGTTTGCGGTATTGCTAATTGCCGTTTATCTCAGCGTAACGACGTTAGAGAAAATTACTCTCCACAGGCGCGGATTCAAACGAACAAATCATTTACCTCCGCGCGAGGCCATTTCTATTCCCCAACCAGCAGAATGCCATTACCTCCCCATTACAGAGAACATCCACTCGTACCAGCAGAGGGGAGGCAGGGTTACACGCGTAGTAAATCACGAACTCTGCACTTGCTAATGCCGAGGTACGTGAGCGCCGCTAGTGGCTGCTTGTTAGCACACGTGTGTGAAACTACACGAACAAAGGGTAGAGACCTGAAAAATTTGCGAGTTCAATGACCTGTAGGCTATACTCCATTTTAGTGTGTAAAATAATGCAAATATCACTGTTCATTGGTTGCTGGTTGTATTAGCGGGAGACGGTGATTCGGTCTGCATTTTATTGTGTGTTGGTTATTGGCTCAGAGATGTCGAGGAGGTGTAAACTAACGGGTGGGCTAGTAGAATAAGCAATACAAACGTACGAGGTTTTGAATTCTAGCTTGTCCCGAAATGAAACAGCTAATTTTTCAGGTCTCTAACAAAGGGAGATTAGTATAGATGATGGTTTATCGCGGGAAAAGTTGACTGTTTGCTAGGATTCAACGATACTGTATACACTTTTCCGACGGTTTTCTTTTCTTAATGCACGTATGAAGCTACCACCCCATTCCTCTGGGTCAATGAGAATTCTGATACTATACAGGCAGAACGTTCGTGATTGGTCTGCAAACAACTTAGCCAGGTTAGAACCTTGTCCATCCAATTCTGAAAGAATAAACTAACTATAGAGTGTTATAGAAAATAAGTTGGCTCAAAGTTTCTCGCGATTTTCCATTATCTCTTGAGATTAACAGTTGAGTAGTAAAGGTAACCAGAAGAGTTTGCATTTTACTTCCCGCAAGGCGTGGGACCACTGACCAGGCGTAAATTGAATACAATTTTATTCGACAATTGCTATGTTTTAACGTCATAATGTTGTAACAATTGATATAATAAGACAGTGTGCTAAATTGTGTGGTGTTATGATACCTAACGAAATAAATGTCGATATTATCTCTGTCGATAACATGATTGCAACGACTGCAGTTGGATGCCAATTAACTACGTTATGGACGTGTGCTTTCATTACCACGTTTGCTTATCTAGTTCTTCGGCTGCACTATATTTCAGTTTGCATATATATCTCTAGGCGTTCCGACGCATAACCTACCAATGCTGATATCACGAAAACGATTAGCCTTACGAGTGCTGACAAGACGACCTTTTTTGTTGCTTTTCACATTATCATTAACATACATCTCAGTCTTTCGAAAGTAACTGCCAAAAAAAAAGGGTGACGAACCCCAACTACGTACCGAAGGGGGTGATATTTTACCGCCACACTCATAACAGGTAAAGATCGCCCTTACCTGTAACTCTGTTCGAAATTATGTTGTTTAGTCTCGTGAAATTCGATTTTCAGTGGCGCGTAGCGGCCACAATTCTCGCTTTATCGGATAATGCCCAAATACAATTCCCGCATGGTATCACCTCCCGAAAGTAAAACACTCAGTCCTGGCTCATTCTGTTACTGAGAATCGCAGATTAAGGAATGACCATAACGGAATACAATATTCATACAGAGTAGATAAGTACACACGGAAGAAATGTGGTGGCGGTTGCTTTGATGTGGGCGGACCCGTTCTCTGGTTGGCCGTCGCGAGGATCTGGGAACGGGCCGCGCACCTCATTGGCTACTGCATCCTGCAAATGGTTTCCTATTGACTGAAATGCCGACTGTCAAGTAGGTTACCAGGCGCTGATAGGCGAACGGCGTTCAAACACTTTGTTGTTCTGTGTTGTATTTTTTCTAGTGAGTGCGTCTGGACTACGCGATGTACCTCTGTATTGTTAAGGCTCGACTTCACCCCTTTTGCATTAATTTTTCGTTTTAGTGTCATCATTCAGTTTCAGAGATAGTATTAAAAATATTGAATTGAATAAAATTTAAAATTTGTTTTAGTTGTTTAATACTTTTGTATATAATTTGTAGTGTTTGTTATTTTCTGCTTGCAAAGATGCAATAATTTATTGATAAATAGAGCCCCGAGCATTTCACGAATTCAGAATTCATTCAGTGGGGTAAAATAATATATTTCTGCAAAACATTTTGAACACTTGGCGAGATGCCTGAGTGTGTTTTTGCATGTTATCATCAAAGAAGCATTACATGTTAAAAAAAGACAGCATGCAGACCGCTTTTATCTTACATACAGTTCTCTGTGAGCCTGTACGTAAGCCATGCAAATTTATAATGAGTTCCCCCGAATTATAACTCGGAAGATACCGCAATGCTTTATTTCTTAAGGATTTTCCCGGGGGTGAATAACAAGAAACTATGAAAAATATGTTTCTGAATGCGGGACATTCCATGTAAAGGAAATGATAACAGGAAAAATGAAACAAATAATGACAAATTCCGTACAAAGAAAGTTGTTACGCTGCTACGTGGCAGATAATAAGACTGTACACAAAGGCATGTCAAATCCCGTGCAAATAAATATAGTTGAAATTGCTAGAAGAAAGAACAACACATGTTAAAGAGGTAATGAAAATAGAAAAAGAGATATCACGGTGCTGCATTTTAAAGAAAACCATTATTCCAACACCAGCAAAGAGAAAAATAGCATGTGACATGAGACAATGAATTATATTATTTGGGAGAAGTAAAGAAGTGTCATTCTTTCACGAAATCGCTTAAACGTATGTAAAGCATGATTTTTTAAAATTAAAATAAAACTTTATTCAAGATAGGGAAACAAACGCGCTTTCCTATAAAGATCAATATATCAAAGTTGAGACCTAAAAGCAGCGGAAAGAGAAAAATCTAAAATCCTCTTAAAAATAATATGACGTTTTAAACATTCAGACGTACCGACGTGCATGCTGCAGTGCGATTCTACCATGCATTCTTCTGCTGAAAGAGGACTAAAAAAAACAGACGTTTGATACGTTGACGCAAGATAATCTCAATCAAACATGCTTAAGACAAAGGTGGATATAAACTAATATCTAATTCACATATACACTTTTATAGGTGAGTTTTCTCTTAACGAAACTGATTATTAGTGATTTACTCTCATACCGCGCAGAAAATTTAAAGAATATATTAAACGAAATAATATTTATCGTATTGGAAATAAATAAATATATATATATATTATAATGACAAATTAGCTACGCCCTGATAATAGACATAAACATGCAGATAAAAATAAATTAATGCTAGTTATAGTTTTATTTATGAGTTGAAAACGAAAAGATAATGAACTAGAATTACTTAAAGACTACAACGGGAAATGTGACAAGGAACAGCAAAGTGCGTGATAAAGCAGGGATAAGCGACATGTTAGCTCAACAAGTTACGGCATCATCTAGTGATAACAGGTAAGAAGACGCCCAGTTAAACTTTAGTTGTAATTAAATTACACTCTCTCCTTATAACTTCGAAAAGAACATCAACAGTAAGTTCAAGCCTATAGATTATATATCGCCACTGGTTACGGCGGCATTTAATTTCTCCGCACTTTGAGTAAGTGCACGCTACTCCTCTGACTGTAACGGCGGTGATACGCGTTAGTAACGGACATAGGACCACGACTGGTATAATGGCGGATCACCCTATAGATCCGCGGTGTGATGGCCAGGAATATGGGAACAATCGGCGAAGTGGGGAAGCTAAAATGGAAATCGTCTCACGATCTTAATTCAACTTTATAGCGGCGATTAACTTCGCGTGCGGCTAACTACCGTCGCTTTACTACGCTCTCGCACGAGACGACCACAGATCATGGCTGTAGTTCATTCATGGATACTTCCAACTTTTATGCAGCCCTGGTAAAGATCTACTTTCAGGCTGTTCCTTCGCCTTGTGCGAACTAAAATTATCTGCACCTAAAAAATTACACCAAATGGTTAGGGGCACCCGAATTTCGCGAAAAAAAAATTTCCGTGCATGTTACATTTCAATACCCTACGGGCATGTAGGCAGTTTTATTTTGCTTATTGGCTGCGTGTCTTTGCGGCAAAACATTTTCTTATTTGACTGGCCAAACAGAATCAAGTAACTTCGACACTGTACGTATGTGATTTGCGGGCTTACACTTGAAGACGCGAAACGCGTAAATCGCTCAATTACGAAAGCGGATCTGAGCTAAAGTATTATGAAATACAAGTAAAGGACACCGCACCACATTCGTGTACACTCATTTATAATAGCATTTTGTACGACAATTACTTCTTACTAGACATTACCAACACACCTATTTTCTCTCTGGTTTTGTTCGTGCTAATTATAAATACTATATTCTAATTGATAGATAATTTGTAAGTTAAATCTCAATGTACCAAAAATAAGATGCGTTTATGTAAGAAGTATAAAGCGCGAGTGATATATGACGCATTTAGGAAATAACTAAACACGTTATACATGGGGTGATATTTCAAATGTGTGATTCAGAAAGTGTGAAGTTACCGGTAATCTCTAAATAGTATAAAACAAAGTCGCTTATCCGCGTCTGTCTGTGTATTCGCTTAGCACTTCTAAACTACTTGATGGATTTTAATGCAGTTTTCAACATAATTTAGAGGATTTCTTGAGGAAGGTTTTGGTGTATAATTCATTTATATTTAATGTAAGGATAATAAATAAATGTCGATCCGTTTTTAATCAAGTCGCAAAAAGCCGCATTTAGGGCGCTAAATGGCTTGCGCTGACTAAACCATAAGATATACATCAAATTGATGTACTACAGAATTGTAGCTCACAAAAAGGTCTACAGAAAAGTCCACAATGGCATATGTTTATCTTTTAAGGATGACCCACAGTAACCTCTTTTGTCTTTCAAAGTATCGCTGTAAAAACGAAATTGTTACCGGGTGAAGCCGGGCCGGTTCGCTAGTAGACTATGTGTAGTTCTTGTTCAAACGAAACACGGGCATCAGCACTCTGGTCATCTGATGCTTCGTGGGACGCTCATAAATATTGTCTAACTGTAGACATTTTAAACAGTTTTCTTCGTAGCACGATAATTAACTGTGAAGTTCGTGGTGATCCACTAATTTTACTCGCTCAGGACCTCGTTGTTAAGTTCCAGCCAAACACCTCCACTTATTTTACTAATATCACATAACTGTGTTAAGAATTCGTCATCGTGTACTCGTGAAATAAGAAAAATTTATCGTCATTATATACATGTGTCTTTTCATAAATGTGCCTGGCATAGCTACAAAGGCAAGCAATTTAAAACTGTACAAGTTGTCAACTAGATTTTAGTTCATCGTAACGCATGTCAAGATACAAGATATTTATATTAACGTTACAAGTCTCCGACGTTAAAGGAAAGCATAAAAATTAATGTTGAAGGAATTTTTTTTGGCGCTACTTAAAAGATTGTACGGAAAGAAGTTATCTCATTGTTTAAAACCGTTCAAAAGTATAACATTTTTCGTCAAAACGGAGTAGAAAATAGATGCTCTCGCAAAACCTAGACAAAGCAACTGTTTTAAGTTTGGTTCTATAGCCCAAAAATAACTGTAGGTGTGATAGGAATAAAATTTTCTTTCTTAGAGAAAATATAACACGCATCACAAATATATTGTAGTATTTAAATTGGTTTCATTAGTTCGTGGAGCGATTGAATTATTATGACAGAGACCGTCTAAAAGAATGACAGTTTTATAACGCGGGAAATGTTGACCGATTGATAGCTTTAAATGTACTGTTTACATATGACATTTTGTTATTGTTACTGGCTATCCTCTATGAGCAGTGATTCTCACCTCCCCCCTCCCCCACCCACTTCGATGGAAAGTTAAAATTTTGCTATTCCAATACCTCACGTTTGTGATTCGCAGGCCAACAGTCAAGAGGAGTGAGAAATGCATTACCTAATCGTATACTGTTAAACATTTCNACTGATACACGTGGTTTAGGTAACTGATCCATCAGTCAAAAAGCGAACCAGAAAAAAAAAAAAAAAAAAAAAAAAAACAATCTAATTTTGGGTTTTGGGAATGAACAATGCCGAGTCTACACGCAGCTGCCTTCACTACTGTGACCAGAAAATTATTACTTCTGTGAACATCGACGTCAGTTGAACTTATTCATTCAAACATTATAAAGTTATAAAGTAGCATCAAGCACTTGTAACATTTAACAACACTTAAAACACTCAAACTTTGCTAGAAACTGCTTGCTTGCAACCTCACTTGCAAAACTGTGGGCACGTTATGATTTCAGATGCTGATCCAACTGGAAAAAAAAAAACGAGCTCAATGATACATCGCTTACCTTTAAATGTTCTTAAAATTCAAACAATCATAAACTTACTATGAATTTTTGTAAACAAAATATCCTATTAGGAATAGTTCTTGAGTTTAGGGTGATCAAGGGTATGTAGTGTACTAAACCAATAATACAATGGTTATAACATAATGCAAACATATATATGCTATGCATAATACACAAAAACGAAATTAATTATTGGTATGAGAAAAAGTGCAATGATCTATATTTATGACTAGGGGGCAGGGGGAGCGGGGTTATGACATTACATGCTCCTCTATTTTTAGAATTTTGGGGGCCAAGGGGCGCTGACGTGGGGAGGGTGGTGATGGGGGTTAGGCTTTGGGAAGTAGGT
Source organism: Clitarchus hookeri (assembly GCA_002778355.1). Classification (NCBI taxonomy): domain Eukaryota; kingdom Metazoa; phylum Arthropoda; class Insecta; order Phasmatodea; family Phasmatidae; genus Clitarchus; species Clitarchus hookeri. The sequence continues at coordinate 73,941 of NQII01001508.1, forward strand.
GACGGGTGGTGAGGTGGCCGGTGTTCGGGCGTTTGAGTGGTGGGGTGATGGTGAGGGGGTGGGGGTTGGTGTGGTGGTGAGAGTTACGAATTGTTTTGGTTACAGGTTTTTTTGTGATGGGCGAGGGGGGATCAATACGTCCCCCGATGCACTGCGTACCAAAGTGATGGGCCGAAATTATTTAATTTTTATTGAAATCTTTTCTAGTCAACATCACTCGATTGCACTTTTTTTAATTAATGAAAAAGTTTACAAATGGAATTATCATCTGCAGCGATACTCTAAACCGATAAAATTATTAAAAATCCAAGGCGGCGGGCCGATACTTTTGAATTTTTATAAATTTTATTAAAATAGTTTCTAGGGATGTCGGGTGGGGAAGAACAATCAACATGGCATTGACCCCTGACTGTGACGCCAACAAAGATGGCGGTCTTCACCGACCAACATGGCCGCCAGCTGAACCTACAAAGACGGCGGACTACACCTTCCTCCTACGCCTGAAGTCCTGTGCCCCAAAGCCGGTTTAAGCATACTACTATTGCAAATAAATAAATATTATGATGCATGCTGTACTCAAGTCAACACAACACCTGTTTCGCTGTCACAGCCAATGAGCTGTAGGCTATATGATCGGCTACATTTACAATATTGGCTACATTTATAAGACGGTTTGTAAATCACTTACCCACAGGTAAGATCATTGGTCATTGAGCTTCACAGTGTGCAGTACGGACCAAAAATTACCTACACCTGAGTAATGTACACAACTGTGTTCACTGGGTCTGAATATGATATATATACATTTATATTGGCATAAATACAACATTTATACCTTTAATACTAGGGCCACCTGTGTTTCGCGAAAAGATTTCCTCACATGTTAGATTTCAGCGGGCGTACCAGAAGTATCCTTTTGCTTGTTGGCAGCGTGTCTCTGTGGGAAGATATTTTCATACTTGACTGGCCAATCAGAATTAGGTTACTCAGGTATTTTACGTCTGTGATTCGCGGGCAGTCACCAAATACGAGTGTGAGTTGAAATCATCCAACTGCGATACTGGTCCTGAACTTACGGGGTTTGGATTACGTCTAGTCGTGGAACCTTCATGCCAAAAACAGTGAGTGAGTGAAGTGAGGGTCTTTGGGCGGCTCTCAACAGCGAGGTCTTCATAGCCGATGAGGGTGAAGTGAGATGAGTACGGAGCAGCGCCTTAATGAAAAGGGGGGGGGGAACAGGAGACCTCCGAGAAAACCCGCTGGCCAACGACATCGTCCGGCACGACACCCACTTGCGACACTCCGGAGTGAACAGGCAGCGATTGAACCCCCCCGGTTCGCCTCGGTGGGAGGCGAGCAGTCTAACCGCTCAGCCATCACGGTCCGGTAAAAAAAACAGGTAGCTCTACTTATTACTATAAGAGGTTCGTAGGTGAGCGTCGCAATAATGGTCACTGATATTGACGTCCTGCCACATATACGGGCCACTTCTTAGTTTACGGCCGTTTATATTCCATTCATGGTTACCTTCAACTTTTCTCAAACCCTGCTAAAGATCTACTTACAGGAAATTCTTCCGCCTCGTTTAAGCAAAGCTTAACCAACTCTAGAAAATTACACCAAAGGGACACCGTACACATTCGTGAGAACTAAGTTTGGTAATATTTTGCAGGATAACTATTTCTTACTAGGCATTACTAACACAAAATTTTCTCTCTCTATGTTCGCATTAATAATAATTATAAATGAAATATCACAATTTATAGATAAAATATAAGTAAAAACATAAATTTATCTGAAAATGAGGCACTTCTATGGCAACAGAAGTATAAAACGCTTGTGATATACGACATATTTAGGAAACAAACCAAATGCGTCATACATGGAGTGTTTTTCAAAAGTTTTATTAAAACGGTGTGGAGAAACTGCGAATAGACCATGGATGTGAAGCCATGCCCTTTCTGACTAAATTGCGTGTGATTGGGGTACACAAATGTGAAGTGTTTATTATTTATTGGCGCAGAGTTACCCAGGGCGTGCCAGATAAAGTATGGTCAAATAACAAACACACTGTAAAGGTACACGCGTTTAAAGTTTAACGTGTACTCAGATAATAACGCGAATTTGGCAAGTGTCTNACAAACACACTGTAAAGGTACACGCGTTTAAAGTTTAACGTGTACTCAGATAATAACGCGAATTTGGCAAGTGTCTCATAGAGGTAATTGAAAATGGGGAAAATTTTGAGCCAACATATCTTCTATAACATTCTAACTAGTTTATTCTTTCATGATTGGATGGACAAGATAGGCTAAGTTGTTTGCATACCAATCACGACGTTCTGCCTTATAATATCAGCATATTAATTGACCCAGTGAAATGGGGTATTAGCTTCGTACATGCATGACGGCCCTTATGTATACACTGGAAAAATTCGCTAGTTCAACAACCTGCAGGCTAGACTCTACAGTCTTATGTACAAATATGCCGGTATTAAATGCACACTGGTTATCTGCTGTCACAGTGGAAGGCGGCGATTGGGCCAGCGTTCTCTAGGAGGTGTCAAACACCGTGTGCACCAATAGCTACAGTTGTATCAACACAGGTGTTTGTAACTATAGCATGTCTCAAAATGAATAAGCTCTCTACCCATAAGGAAAGGAAAGTGTGGGGCATGTGTTACAGTACGTTGAGTCCTAGCCAGTAGTCAACTGTTCCCCGCGGAAAACCGTCACCTCCAGGTATACAGTGTCGTCGGGCGTGTGTTGCAGACGAGGCGTGCGTCCCGCTGGACGCCGAGTGGTGCAACCAGAGTGTGCGCGCCCTCAGCCCCGGCCAGGAGGGGGTGGACTCGGTGGAGTGGGAGGTGCCAGGAGGTGACGACCGCGTCGTCAACGTGCGTCTCAGGAGGCAGCTGAGCCGCGCTGCCCGCGACACCTCCAGCTTCTTCAGCGACATGATCGACTCCGTCGTCAGCTTCTTCCGCCGCCTCTTCGGCGTCGACCCCTCCCGCGACGGCGAAGGTGAGGAGTGGAGAGCTCTTAACCCTCTCAGATCCCAATTTAACTTACGGTTTCAGGCATTGCAAACAAAAAATATTATGATGCGTGCTGTACTTCAGTAGACACAACACTTGTTTCGTTGCCACAGCCAATGAGCTATAGACTATATGTATGTTTGGCTATATTTATATGAACCAATTATGATCTATACCAGTAAGACGGTTTGTGAATCATTTACCAACAGGAAAGATCATTGGTTATTGATAGAGACTCGGAAACTTCCGCGGACTCACGTGGCAATAAGCTAGAGTCCACGACACTATGTACTCTAAGTAATTATTCGGAAATTTACCATACCAGTGTGTACGCTTAGTGAGAAAGTGTGAATGGTAATTTTTTCCCCATAACATGCGTTGTATCGTTCCTACATTTGCTCAAGAAACAGTCAAAAGCGTAGGGAAGTTCCCATCTTGGTATAGTAGCAACGCTAAACATTATTATATATACAGCTTGATGTGCGGTGTTATTCTTATAATGAGTACAGGTTAAAAACTTTAATTACAGTTTAGGAAGTTTACCAGAAAATATTTTACAGTGTGTGTGCTCGAGCCTCAGTTAGTTCCCTATTGGCTGTTGCTACAGACTAATCCCAGACCATGTAGCACGGCATTCGGTCCGTTTTTCTTTGGCAGGCTCTTATTGGCCGAAAGCCGTCCGGTGCGTGTCTTACGAGCTGCGGTCCAATAGAAACAAAATTTGAAATGTGCAAGTGATTGAAATATCCGGGTCTGTAGTCATTGAGCTTCGCAATGTGCAGAACAGACCAAAAACTACCCACACATGCGTAATGTACACAAATGTATACACTGTGTCTGAATGGGCCTATAAGGAGGTCTTGAGAGCCGAGAAAACCGGTCACCCAGCGGCATCGTCCTGCACGATTCCCACGTGCGGAAATCCGGGAGCGGCCCCGCCGGGAATTGAACCCGATTTGCCATGGCGGGAGGCGAGCGCCCTGGCCGCTACACCACCGCGGCACCCGTGAGGCATCTCGGAGTGATCACTCCGATACACTCTTAAGCTGGAGGTAGCCCTGCCATCTTTGATACGTATACATATATTCCTCCATAACTTATTTTTCAGATTCAATGTTTGAATAAAAGAACTTGTTGAAGCACATGAAAAAAATTAACAGGTATTTCGAAATATGGTATATTTTTCACTTGTGATTCGTTTCACTTCTAGAACCGTAAACAAAGGTAGCCTCATCACTGAATAACTTCTGTTCCGCATGGGAAAATATGTATTTCAACTAGTGATCTATGCCATGCCAATCTTTGATTTAGAATGTTCTGTCACAAAGTTTGATCTCGAAGATTTGTAAGAAAATCCTAATTGATGGGACTTNTTAAATCAAGCAGATGACGCCGACCAGACAAAGCGAGTATTCAGGCACACTTCAAATTTCTTTACGTCTTCACGTGCTGCAAACAAGAAATATTGTGTAGCTCGCAGTACTTAAACGTTAGTAGTCCGGGAATATTATTTGTAGATTCGTTGTTCGCGCGTTTACGTTTATCTCAGCAGATAGATACCATGGGCGTACGACTTTTTGTCAGAGAAGATAAAAATAAACATTTAACTAAGTCCGTGTATTTTTGTTTAATATCGAGAGTATTGTAAGTTTAAAAAAATCGTAAAAAAGGAAGGAAAAATAACATATTTAGAGCCTGACCGCTCAGTTTCCTTAAGTGTTAGAATAAAACGGAAACCTTATGTGTTTTCATGGCATGTAATACGGTCCCGCCGTTGCAGATCTCACTTGCACAGGAAGGCGTAACAGTGGGAGCTCTGCACGCAGGTTAAGCGCCTTGCACGTAGAGGCGACGGGGAGGCGAGCGCGCGAGTTATTGTCGCTCGTATCGACGTGCCACTAAAGCGCGGAGGAAGGTAGAAGGGAGGGGGATACCTGACCCACATACTGTTAAACCGACGCAGCAATTGCTCGGCTACAGTTATATGACTCATTCGTAACTAAGGACAGCTGATTTTCACGGAACTATTTCACGAATAGTTGCATTTCACGACACTTCTGCACAGATCCACTGTTGTGGTTGGATGATTTGTGTGTGACGTGTCTTGAGTGCGTGCAAGAAATCAAAGACGCACAGTGGCGGAGTAACCTATTTCTGTTTGGCCGGCAGAGTAAGAAAATGTTTTCGCACGCGAATACACGCGGCCAATGAGCAAAATAAAACTGCTGATGTGCCCGTAGGTTATCGAAGTATAAACGTGCGCTGAAATCTTTTCGCGAAATTCGGGTGTCCCTACTCACAGTCTACGAATAGAGACCCGGGATTTTCGCGAGTTCATACCAGCAGAAGTTAGGCTTGAAAACGTGTGAGTTTTGGTTACTTCAATGATTTGATCATGGTTAGGGCCACTTGTTTTATGCGAAAATATTTACGTGAAGGATTAGACCCAAAAAAAGTAATGAAATAACAAATACCGATCTGCGCAGGCAAGGTTATATTGTGAGTTTGGTAATACACAGTATAAAACTTAAACTTAACCTAAGCACTACCAATAATTCGGAACATATAATGAACAGATATCACAAGAAATGTATCGGTAATTGTAAAAATCCATAAAAATTACCGTGACTTTAGAAACTGAAAGTAAAGACATTTAAAAACCCTTTTTTTTTATTCATCGTTTCTTTTTTAGATGCTGGAATAAAGGAATGTATAATATGAATTTTTTTGTTGATAACACTTTGAAAATCTTAATTAAGAACAATGTTCACCATCTGAGTCTACATCAATGCGACTAAAATTACGTTTTACACAATACTAGTGAACACGCAGGAGCAAATATGGGAACGTTTATTGTTTGCATTATATAATACCGATCGTGCAAAATCATATTCCAAATGTATAGTAATTGCAGCTAAATTCAACATTTAGAATTCAAAATTTGTCAGTCAACTTACGATATAATTTTTTTATCTAAGCAAATGGTTTCTATTTTATTTCGTTAAAAAAAATTCGTAGGTTTATTCTAGTTGTAAGTCTGAAAAATTTAAACACTGTGACGTAAATTATAGCGTGGTCATGCTGAGATTTAACAATTAAGGTACTACAATCAAATAAAGTAAAATCGCAAACACCTAAATCTCTAGTTTTCAAAACAAAGATTAACTGCTAGTAAAACAACGCACTATTCGCTTTAATTATGACTACCATGGGCTAGTTTACTTCCAGACGCAACCTTGCGTTTATTCTTAGTTCATGTGACTGTTTTACGGTTGTGGCTGTTCGTCCTTGAAGGAGCATTTGGCAATGTTCTGTAGAGGAATGTCTCCTTTCGAACAAAATCTAACGCAGTGATGTCTTACAGGTTTTTTAAATTTTCCATTGGAGATTATTTTAACGTAGACTCGCGTGTAAAGTTCTAACACTATGCGAATAACTGTTAGAACATTACACTGTAATACTATGTTGTAAAATTGGTTTGTCTGTAACTGACATAAAAAAACCGATACATGTTGACAGAAACGAACCACGTCTCAGACTGAGAATAAAATACTTTTTATCACAAATACCAGATATGAAAAAAAAAAAATAAAAAATCCATAATATTTATGCATGAAATGTGTGTGTGTGTGTGTGTGTGTGTTTGCGTGTGAAAGAGCTTTGCATATTCGTAAGTACGTGTAAAATAGGACATTTATTTACATATAAATTAAAAAGAGCTCACAGCTCAAAGAACTGTTACATCTCAGCATCTATAAAGAGGCAACATACGCCCAGCTGTCTTTGATACAGTACGAACTTTCATAATAACATGGACACTTACAACTAACGCATAAAATGAACTATATTTAGAAGTTACGTATAGTACTGAAAAAAAAATGTATTTATTGATAAGAAAATATATTACTACACGCGCACTGAAAACAAAGAGAGGGTGGTTTCACTAGAAAGCATAAAATTTACATAGAATTTACTGTTGTTAACTACCAATGAATTTTCAAAAGTATTTTTGGTAGGAGGGTAAAATTCAGCCTCTGCATTTCCAATTCCTTTTATTATTGTGCCAAAGCTGTTGTTACGGGCCTGAAAAGACTCATCGTCATAAAGAAACAAAGAATTTTTGTTAATTATGTTAAGCCTATTAATAAAGCCTTCATAAAAGAGTAACAGGCAATAAACAACAAAATGTGACAGCTCTAAGGTACACAGGGATGTGAACTCTGGCCTTTTGTGAGGCCGCGGTGATGTAGTGGTCACACTACTCGCCTCCCACCTAGGCGAACAGGGTTCGATTCCCGGCGGAGTCGCTCCTGGATTTTCACACGTGGGAATCGTGCCGGACGATGACGCTGGCCGGCGAGTTTTCTCGGGGATCTCCAGATTCCCCCGCTCCTTCATTCCGGCGCTGCCCCATACTCACCTCGCTTCACCCTCATCGGTTTTCAAGACCTGCATGTGAAAAGACGCTCTAGTCTCTTCACTCACTCACTCACTCACTCACTCATTCAAGGAGGCAAGGATACCATTATATGCTGAAATATTTTCGCACAAGTCTGGTGCCCCTATTAATTAACTTAGACAAATAATTATAACGCAATATACTGTGCGCATGGTTAGATTGGACGGCCATATAACCGTATTCATTATTACCATACATTTTAAAATCTTACACATAGTCGACAAGAGGCTTGGAGTTTTAAAAGACCCGTCATGTGACTATTTATTCAGTCGTTCAAAAGCTTGTACAACAGATTGAAATCCAGCTCGTTATCGGAAATTCGTGTAAAATTGTAGGGCGACTATAAAAATTACTTGGTAGTCTTCTTTCGGCGTTGAAATCTGGGTAGGTTTACGTTAGAGTTTGGAATTACGACATTTATTACTGAGCATTCAACAACTTTATTGCTTAATTCCTTAACTTACGTATTAATTTTTCGTTTCAGGTGTTGCACAAGAGGAGATTTTTGGTGTGACAAGTACTTACAAATTCCTGGTATTAATTTGCACAATGATCTACGAAAATAATTTGTATTGGTCTTTGGCTTCTGATCTTGTACAGCAGCATCCATAATTTTATATATTTTGCAACGCATCATCCGTGAACTAGTATATTCGGGATATATATGTTAAAGGGGTTGATTTGTGCCGGTATTGGGACAAAATACAAAACTGACATCCAAATAAACAATTATTTATAATTATGTAACCACTTTTCATCTACAATACGCGTGCCTGTCGAACTTATCGTATATTTTAGACAAATATTAAAAACAAAAAAGTTACTACAAGAAGTATTTTTGGCTATCAAGTGCTTACTTTGTTCATGGCACGAAGAGGGACTCTTGTTTCTGCAAAAATATTATACTTAAATTTTCTATATGCACACCTTCAGGTTTTCTTTGTTTATTGACCGTTTATCTCTGCACTTGGGTAGGCCAGACAAATATAGGGAATTCCTGAACTGCAAGTCCGTGATTTGCTGGATTTACTTATAGACATCTAACACGTGCAGTTTTTTTTTAATCTTACACTCACGAACGTTGATACAAGCTAAACACTTTTTAAAATACGCCTATTTATGAAAACTTCACTGAAAATAAGGAGTCCGTTGTTAGCATTTAAATCTGCATGTTTATATACGTTCTGTGTATATGTTTATATATCGTGTCTTTTCGGAAATCTAATTGCTTGTTACACATCGGTTTACTTCTAATAAGTACTTCTTAACAGTTTAAAGAATAGCACTTACGCTGGTTTTAAATGGATTGAAATAGTAAGGGCGAAGCGGAAAATATGTCTTCATATCCTTATAGTTATGTGCGTTTAAACAAAATTAATTATTGAGTAATTTCCTCATACAGTGAACAGAACACATTTTATCAAAGATACATTTTGAGCAATTGTAATTGCTGCCATGTAAATATGCGTATTTTATTTGGTCACTAGCGTTCTTTATTCATCACGTCCAAACGTACGCCTCTAGGCGCCCAACATTCCATACACACCTGAATTAATGACAAGTGACAGTTACAAACGTTTTAGTACTCTTGCATGCGTCATGTATGCGGGTTTTTTTTTTTGTTACGAGTTGAGGTCACGTGAAATAATTTGAGGTGTTCCACAAGTCGCGTCGGTTTTTTGTGCGTTTCAGTGGCATTCGTAAAAAAAAATACACTTCCGGTTAACAACAAAGCACTTCACGATGTTTTGAAACCTTTTGTATTAATATAATTGATTTTCTGATTTCTCATTCTGGTAAAGTTATTCAAACCCCTTCTCTTACATTCATTCCCTTCCCCCATTCACCTTAGCTCCTGTGTAACTGACAGTGAATTTTTCTTTCTTTCTGCGCTTATAAGTAGTGCAAGTTTGTTCCAAATGTATAAACAAGTGTATATTATCAGTTGGTGCAGTTCACAGTTATGGGCTAAAATATCCGAGGACATCTAAGTTTCTAAGTAGGATACGTCCTACAAGAATCTGAGACAAAATATTGTTAGCTGGTCGTATGCCATAATAAATGTAATTTTACTTATTTCAGCATTAACAGAACACTTTTTAAAGTCCTCCGTGTTTTCCTTATACTACACATTCAGTATCATCCCGTACGTGTGAAAATACAATAATATATATTTAATAATTTTTATTGGTACGTCAACAAAGTGACCCTAGTAAATTATTAAACACGTCAATGTGTTAAAATAAGTAATCAGTGCTCAATCAATTAAAAATTACACAAAAGGTGTGGAAAAAAATTACATGATTCGCTGCCAAAATTTATGTAGAAAATTCGTTCGAAGTTTATGACAAAATACAAAGTTACCGTTACCGGGTGGGGAATTTTCGAAGACTTTAAAATTAGCACTTTGCATTCCGTACAGTTTCTGCTACATTAAAGTCAAACTAGAAGTGAATCGCGTACATCCATACTGCACAAACACTAGTTCTCTTTGTCGCAGAATAGGTAAGTATACAGATCTAAAATAGCGTGGCGGTTTTCTTTATGTGCGCATACACATTCGCTGATTAGGTGCTTTTGTCTGATTGAACGTTGCGTGCTTCGAAAGATTCCCTGTTGTTATAGGCTATTCGCGGTAATGTGAGCACTTTTGAAAGCCCTCTCATTTGGAACAATATTCAATAAATATATTTTATTTTAGCCTTACACGTTAACTTTCGAGTGCGGTGGAATACACACACTGTGTTTATTACTTATATGAAAATACTTATTTTAAAAAGTGGTAGAAAGATAAAAAAATTACTGAAAGGAAAAAAGTTACCAGGGCCTCAAAAGTGCTCACTTTGCCGTATATCGTGAGCGAGCGAAATTTCAGAATCGCACTTTATTCCGACGGATTCAGCACCAACATCGGATGCAAAAAAATACCGATGGTCGTTTTGTTCCACAACACCGATCTGTAGAGAGCTGCAAAACTCGCGTTATTATTTGGCGGCAGACCAAACTCCACGATACTGTATGTTCTACTGACTGTTGTCATTGGCAAACAACTTGTGTGGCTCGTCCCAAGGACTCGTTGAGCCAATAGGAAAGGGTCAAAATCTGAGCAACCAATCTCTAGTAGAGCGGTCACGCGGGTAAATGACGTGTGGTATGATCGCATTAACCAATGAAATCGCGAATTGCCCTCGAGTAGACATAGGGAAGTGGAGTCTGTCACGTTTCCAAATAAAAACGCGAATTTTGCACGTCTCTGCCAATCTGTGGCCTACGCTTGCCAAGAGCGACGTGGATGTGTTCCAGAGAGCTCCATCATCAAACTGATCTCCTCCATCATCAGCCTGTTTACTTCAGGAGGCAGCCCTGCTGTGGAGGAAGGCGGCACTGCTAAAGAGAGCACGACGACGCAGGCTCCTGAAGACGTCCTGTGAATCCACACGCCCGAGCAATTTGAAATTTTAAAATTTTTAAGTTCCAAACTTTATTAAGTCTCTCAGTTTTCCTTGTGTGTTTAATAACATTGTGTAGCGAATATTTTTTCGTAAATATTAATTTGTAAAAGCCATTGTTAAAGGCATGAAAATTTGGCGGAACTCATTTGATGAGAAGCTAGACTTCAGGAAATGTACATTGGATTTTCTTTCCACGCGCTGTACGAATTTGTGCCAGTAACTACCTTGCGAGATAAGCAGGAACTATTCTCGTGCTACCTGGTCTTATGGTGGAACTGAAGCATCGGCCAATGAACAACTGAGGCTCGAGTGCACAAAAGTATGTGGAATTTAGCTTGTCACCAAATGAATTAGCAAAATTTTAAGGTCTTTAAATGTTATAAATTTTCCGTATTGCAGATAAACGGCCTGCTGTTTTACTATGTTTAGATTTAAAAACACCTTTCATATATTCTCTAGGTGAGACTCGAACTCACTAGTTCCAGGTTTGCAAACATCTAAAATAATAAATTGTATGCCAAATTAGAAACATTAATTAATAAATGTGTAGCTAATTTCTAGATTTTATTTGAGTGCATAAAACAATATATCAACTGAAAACTAGCTTATGGTTAACTTTGGGAATTACGTATGCTTAACTTAGCCGTATGTCTATTGAGAAGTCTTGAATTTTCCCGCTCTTCGAAGTGTTATCAATAAAAGATGCACCATTCTTGTACACTGTATAAAGGAATAAAGCCTCAAGAACTATTTTGATTAAAACTCTAACAGGAAGTTTATTAAAATTAAAAAAATTATGTAACTCAACAATTAAGTAGTCATTGTCTGCGTACAAAATAATGTGAAGTGTTGGTAAATGCTTAAAAATGAAAGTAAGTAAAACAAAGTAAACCAAGTAAAGTAATAAAAAGAGTTCATAGAAAATAAAATTTGAAATCTGGACTACTGCATCGCATTGTCAAATAAAATATTTATATTTCCACACTGGAAGAGTTTTGTGATTTCTCAGTTGACACCAGTATTTAAAATTTCTTGAGAGATATTAAGTCATGCAGACATATGTTTTGTGGTTACAGTAAATCTTATTACAAAATATTCTTTTTACAAAGGTTAAATATTGCTTTGCATTATGTGCAATTCGTGGTCCATTATTTATAACGGCATATCTTCAATGACTATCAATTAACCCTTCAATAAATCAATATACAATTTCGTGTGCTGAAATGATAAATTTTAATATTTATATCAGTGGTATTAATACAACACTGTTTCACATCTTGGGACCAATAAAACAGTATCTTTATAGTGTGATGTTATTGTCGTAAGCTATTTATGCATTTGAAAGAAACAGTCTGAGCCAAGACATACGTTTGTCACACCGAAAATACACATTTTACTGGACACTCTTTACCAGTAAAATGTAATTATATTATACATTGTAACTACAAACTTTAATTTTGCAAAAATTGTTTTTAAGCATATTCTGAAATAAATTATAGGAAACCAAAATACGGTAATTTTTTGTACGTCGGTTTTTGGGTTTGTTAATATTCACATTGTATTACTTGTAGGGATATAACAGTGTCATTTCTTTTGATTGGTAATTGTTCTTTCAGGAAATGTGATGAAAATTTTACCCAGGTATTGAACGAATTAACGATATCACGTATCAAATTACTTGATGTTTACACGTATCGGAAACCACAGTGATTTGCTGGCTCATACCGTCAAATCAAACATACATTATTCTTGTACTGACAGAAAAATCAGCCATAACCGTAGCGCTTTTCTTCTTTCCTTTCTGACTGTATTGTGTGGGAAGCAAATGTATGGTATTTGGTGCTCATAATTATTATCGCCAAATATAGTCTCTCGTATTTTCATTTATTTGAATTCCTACAGAGGCCCTAGTTACTTTTTTCCTTTCAGCCATTTATTATGCTTTAACCACCTTTTTAAATCAATATTGCCATGTAAGTAATAAACACAGTGTGTATATATTCCACCGTACCCGGAAGTTAGCGTGTAAGGTTAAAATAAAATCTATTTACTGAGGGCTTTCAAAAGCGCTCACTTTACCGAGAATATCCTGTAATTAAATGTAAATTGTAGAAGATTATATTTTTATTTCAAATAATTCACTAATTTACTTTATATGTTATTACATATGATAATTAGCTAACGATAACAGAGAAAACCTTATAGTACAGACAATATTACAATAATTTACCACACATTCTGCTATTAGAGACAATTATTTGCCAATACGCCCCAACCCCTCTAGACTTATGCACTTTTGCTGCTTCGCATAATTTCCAGCTGTTGTTGCCATTTCGCGTAATGCCATCATGGCTGGTACTGAAACTGGTGACAGAGAGACATCGACAGGCCAAAAGGGCCACAATACATGTTTTGTAATTTTTATTATTTATGTGTTGTTTAAAAGTTAAATATGCAATGTTTAAAATTCTGTGTTTATAAGTCACTGTGTACCTTGCAGCGCTCATATATTCTGGTACAGAAATGGTAAATATTGTCTATTCACAGTTTCTTCACACTTTATGAATCAAACCTTTGAAAAAAGTATCCCATATATGAAAAATTTGGTTGTTTACTAAATATGTCAAGTATCACAAGCGTTTTATTCTTCGGTTTACATAAAAGTACATTATGTTTGGTTAAATTGAACTTTTACTTAAATACGGACTGGAAAATATCGCGAATTCATTTTAGGAAAAACTCGACTTCAAACACATGTACAATTCTTATACGTTTGCGATTGGACCACAATTATTTCAGACACGCCCAAAGGAACTCTGAGTCAATAACGGACCTGCAAGGAAATAAGCACCGAATCCCGTGCCACCTGGTATGAGGTAAAACTGGCTACACACTTGGGCAGCAGCCAATTAACAAAAAGCTGAAGCTCGGAAATTCACAGGATCTTGGAGTCTAGCCTACAGATATCTTAAAGCGCGACATTTTCCTGTCCCTATCCATAAATTATAATTGTTAATTTATAATTATTAATTTATAATTAACATGAATAAACACGGCCAGAAAATGTCTAGTAATAATTAGTTCCTAAGCGAAGTACTATTGGGCTGAGTACGCACGAATACAGTGCGTTGTTCCTGTGGCGTGATTTTCTAGACTTGGTTAAGCTTTGTTTGCACGAAGCGTAGGAATAACCTGAAAGTTTAACTTCAGAAAAGATTGAAGTAACCGCTGTAGGACTATACTCCGAAGCGTGGTGGTATCTCTGATGAGGACGCACCCATTCGTTCATTGGCTGCGTGAGCTTCTGAAACGAGCCGTGTGCCTAATTGGCCACTGCGTGCTGCAGAAGATTCGATATTGGCTGAGCTGTCAGTTTTGGCAATTAAGTTACCAGGCGCTGATTGGCGAACGGCGTTCCGATATGTTGCTGGCGTGTGACGCCATTTTGCTGATGTGTGTGGCTGGAGTTCACGATGTAAGTGGTTGTTTCAATTCTGTGCCTTAACTTTGCCCCTACTCGTTGTTATGAGTCATGGGCAGGTCTTCGAAACATGGAACAGTGAACGACACCGTAGCCATGAAATCGATATACAGGTCATTATAAATATTTCAAAATATGTTGGGCCACGAATGTTGACATTTTGCGAAATAATACGCCGAAACGATAGAGAATATGAGAATTCATTGCACCATGAAGACACCAAAACACACTCTTAAAACCTCGAAGTCTGTTCGTGGCCTGAAAACGAACTGGCGAGATGTCTTACCAGCTGAGCGTGCCGGCCTTCGGCATCACAACACGAGGCCTAACTCTCTTAGTGCACACCAATATGCCAAAAGTCATGGGATAGGATATCAGTACCGAGTAGGCCCACCTCTAGCCCGACGAAGTGCAGTAACTCGTCGTGGCATTGATTCCACAAGTGGACGAAACACCTGTGAAGAGATTTCGACACACACCATCTGGACAGTTACCCACAGTTCACAGCAAGTTGTAGGTGCAGGATTTTGGATGTGAATGTACCTCCCTACCACGTCCCATAAATGCTCGATGGGGTTGATATCGGGCGAACGTCACCGCAGCCTTCCTTGAAACTCTCTAAAATGCTCCTCGAACCAATTCTGGACAACTTGGGCCCATGCAATGGTGCATTATCCTGCTGGAATATTACATCGTTGCGGGGGTTCGTGAAGTCCACGAAGGGTTGTAATGCAATGTCATGACCAGCACACACTCACGCGATGTCCGAGTACAACTCATACAAGTCCGGGCACTTGTAAGACATAGCGCCACCGACTATTACCTTTGCATCCTTCTATCTCGTGACTTTAGGCAAGTCAGTGTGTTTCCCATATAACACGGGTGGCTCATATTTCTAACTGAAATTTACACACTGTGTTGTGAAACTCATTGGAATAGTAAGCATTAAGTTTTATCTATGCCTATTTTATTTATAGGTTACAATAAACCCCTTCGTTTAATTTGTCTTGTTCACAATGAATAAGCTTTGGAATCCGTAATAACTTTTAACAATTTTAAGACATACCTGCCTGCAACATACGATATTTACAGATGTACAGTGTAAACAACAAACTCATTACAAGTGTGTAGCACCAATACAGTAAACATCAAAAGTTAAACGTCATTTTTACTCATTTTGTTGAAATACGTTGCAGGGACGCAACTTATACTTTTTCCAGTCTAAAGAAAATGACAGTACATTAAAAAAAATTGAAATAGAAGAGTGTTTGATTTGTTAAAAAAAAATTACATTCCATCCATTGAAAAATCACACACGTGTGGCAGACATTAATCTCTTTTGTGTACCTTTACTCTTGAAATTCAAACACTGGAAATTTCTCCAAGTCTGAACATTTTGAGAACCACTGGGAAAAAATATTGCCTGGAATTAATTGTAATACCAATAATTATTCTGGCGACATTTTTCCCTTTATATAACTATAGAGGCAACTGAATCCCATTATATCCCACTGATTTACAGTTTCTGGTATGCAACGAAAACTTCTACAGTGGAACGAAAAGTTTGTATATTTATTTTTAGAATACAGTGCTTTTGTTGTCACAAGTTCGCAATTTGTAAATCCATGTTGTTTTTTGCGCCCCACAATAACCCTTGCGTGGTAAATGAAAATACGCCCGTGCCGTCACCGAGATTTTGTAAACAGTTGGAAACGTCATAACAACTTGCATTACTGGAGCACACATCAATTCCGAGGATCGTTGAATGTTTACAAGTAATATCAACCTTTAAAAAAAAACCACATGTATTTTACAGTGTAAGATTTTGAACAATGTAGTTAGCCGTTGTTGACATAGAGGACTTACGTTCGGACTAGTGACCTTATAACATTCCGCTTTATAAAATGGCGCCTGTCAAGCTGAAATCTACAGTTCTCTGCATATTTGAGAATATGTCATATGTTTATTGGTTGCTGCAAACGTCAGAAGATACTCTCATATTAGACTCGAACCACAAGGAGTTAAGTAATTAAAGCAACAAATGTTTATTATTGGTTAATAGTGGTGTAAGGCTTCTGAGACAAGCGGATATCCAGTGGTACACGTGAAACTAACAATTATCCTGATGTTACAATGTTTTTAACTTAACAACTAATAAAATAAATTATAATAAAATTGATTTTGTAACACTTTGATTGAAGCGTATACAAATAACTATTTTTTTTTTGCGAAAATATTTTATTACTAGTTTTATTTCAAAGGTAATATTTGCTTTCGTGGACGGATTATTTTAAATTTTACTCGTAGTAGGGGTCTGCCCGCGTTATGACAGAGGTTCAGTATAAGAGCAACGTAATTTTGACTGGCCACTCACATGAGTAAATTGTGTTCTCAAAATGAAAAGCGGCAAATAACCAAAGCAGTGAGTGATTGAGCGCAGAGATTTGGGCGGCCCTAACATCGAGGTCTTGAGAGCTGATGAAGGTGAAATGAGGTGAGTATGGAGCAGCGCCGGAATGAAGGGGGGAGGGAAACGGGAGATCCGCAAGAAAACCCACCGATCAGCGGCATCGTCCGGCACTATTCCCACTTACGAAAATCCGGAGTGAACCGGCCGGAGATTGAACCCGGTTCACCTTGGTGGGAGGCGAGCAGTCTAACCGCTCAGCGACCGTGGCCCCCAATAATCAAAAGAAATATTCAAAGGAAATATGCAGGCGTTCATGCAGAATATTGTAGTGTAGCCTGCTCGTAAAACGTTTTGCAAAAGTATTTTATATCATAAAATTAATTTGGTAGCTATTTGCCGAACTTTTGTTTGTGAAAACACGAGGTTTGTTAATCTGTGGTTTGTTACAGTCTGCTTGCAGGTTATTGAATATTTCTGAGAGCTCTGCTTAGGATTTTTCCCTCCTACCATTTGTTTCTGTTGTGAAACTGATTACTTGCTAAAGTAACCAATGAAAAAAGAAGTTGAGTTTACGTTTCGCATAACTCTGTGTTCATCTTAGCCGTGGAATTTTCCTGTCACTACAAGCAACATAGCAAAAAAAAAAAACCACTGATTACAGTTAATGTTTACATTACATCTCACTGTGAACAATAAAAGAACCTTTGCTGCCATTTCTGTAAGCAAACGGAAAAGAACGGATCGATTGGCGCGCCTCTTCCTGTAAATGTTTGAAACACTGATTCCCAGACGCAGGGCTAGGGCGAGAAACAAATAGTCTTTCTTCAAAGAACCGACATAAATACCTCCACAAGAAAGCGAACGAAGCTGATGTCGACTTCTTTTCAATGAAATTCTTCACTGGAAAAGCTGACTACCAAGAAACAACCGTCATTGCTACAAACACAAAATCAGTCGGGGAACAAAGCCACAGCTTCATATAAACCACCATTCACCACTGCTGGCCTGCACGCGAGGGAAGGTTGTTAGTAAAGAAGGCTCTGGATCTATTCCCCAAAACGAAATTTTGTTACAGCTGCTAAAGTGCCTGGAATTTTTTCTGTGCTTTTAATGTATTTCACTGCTTTTTAATACAATGTCAATAATTCGTTGGAAAACACGAGACGTCAGTTTAGAAGTAAGTTTTTATTATTTTGAGCAATTTAATTTTGAATTACGAGGTAAACAAATTTCGAAACTTAACACACGAGAACAATGCTTGATCTCAGCTTAGCTGTTCCTTGAAGTCTTGGGCCGGGGACGCACAGGCGTCGGTGGGCGGATACACAACGCGGGTCAAGGTCAGCGCGCTGCAACCAGCAGCATATGGCGCGGGCACACGGACGTCGCTGCCTGGCGGGCGTTGCACACAACGCCCAACAGACGCTCACTACACGCGCGTTGCCTGCCGTAACGCACCGCACAGGAATGCGTTGTTCGTCGTGAGGACACGCGAGCACCAGAGACACGTGGAGCAGCAATGGGTTTCGAGAATTGCTGTCGTTCACATTCAGTGCAAGAGCGCATTACAGCTGGCAATGGAAGTCGTCGAACTCTTAATTTCTGAGGTGCAGAAACTACCAGTTATTTGGGGCGTGGGTCGAGAGGATTACAGAGACAAGAATAGAAAGACACGAGCCGTGATCGACGTTCGTGAAGTGCTTTTTGGCGACCAATTCGTCGGCAAACCTGGCATAGAAATAAAAAGTCGATGTGAGCTAGATTTTACTTGTGGCATGTACAGCATTTTGAAAGATTAGTTTATTGGACCGTGTGGATCTGAACAGCCCGTATTTATTTGACAAAAATATTGTAAGCCTCAAAATGTAGATTCAGGTTGCAAATGTTACACTCAAAGCCATGACAGGCGAGACAAACGTGCTGCAGCTTTTAACGCCCGTTTGTCCTTCTACAAAATAGCGTTGCGTTTAACGCGCGTTTTCCCCAATGCGCGCTCTACGCGCGTTAAACGCAAAATAAACGCCCGTGTGTTTCTGGCCTTAGGAATGCAACGAAGAAATTTCTTCGAAGTCTGACATTTTGTTCGCCTGCAATTACGGTTTAACTTCTGGATGTTTTGAATTGAAATTATATTGTTAATCTTAAAATAAAATTTTGGTCGAACCACTTAAAGCATTTTCATGAAAATTTCTTGATCTTATTCCACAAACAACAATTTATTTAAACTGTATCCATACATGGCAACTATGCAAAAATTTGACATTTTATGGCAAACCCTATAAATTAGAAAATCCCATAAATTCTTAATTAGTTTTTGTAAAATAATGTTAAATTTTTATTTACTTTTCATAGACTATATTACTTTATTTAATACCACACAATTACAAATAAAATAGAAAGTCTTATTTAGCTCTAGAACATCCTTAAGGTGCTTCGAAGTTTGTTTTAAATTTCTAATAATTTAAGACGTTCGCCCATGTATAGCTCAGATACAGTACTGTGTACTGAGATCTCCTTAAGGACTGAACACTCGTCGTTTATTTAGTATATTTTTAAGCATTTTACGTTACACACTCGCGGTATAAACGATAGCCAAAGATAATATTGCAAGTTACAACGCTTTAATAGCATATCAGTTAACTAGCCATTTTATTGGTGTCTGTTAAATAAGCAAGAGCGGCGTTTATAGAAAAGGAGGTTTCATGTGTAGTCTGTGCAAACAGGAAGCCAGTGACTGGAATTACAGAAACCAGCATAACTGATGACAGGAAAAGATCTCAGGTTTGACATGCGTATATCGGAGTCTGTATATCCGCCTGAAGGTGGTACGGCAGATAAATGTCAGAACGACGAACGTCACTATTGTTTCGTTGAAAGCACCGTATTGTCTTCGTCTGTGTTGTCATCCTCGTGTCGTCCAGTTTTACGCGTGTATCCGCTCTTTCCCACCACATTGCTCGTCTGTGCTATTTCAAATTAACCTGCGTGCAACTATAATAAACCCTATACTGTTTATACGCCATTGCTTGTCCGTTTGAATAGGCTATTAGAGCTACCATTTCGGTCTTGTCTCCTTTGTGATTATCGAATTAATTCCTTACGCAGTAGTGTTTGTGTGTTATATATATATATATATATATATATATATATATAATGTTGTAATCAGTTGACTTTCTCTTCTTTTTGGCGTTTGTATTGCAAATGTATGTCCAATATAAATTTTAATTACAAATAACTGTTTTGCATTTAAATATACTGAGAAATTTTCCTCTAAATCAAAAGAATTACGACGGTCAATATAACATATTATTGAAAGTCCTAAAGGAAAACGTCCGCTCAAAAATAATCAGTTATAATAAAAATGATTTTTTCCTGCTACAGCAGCATAAAAAAAGTAGTATATCACTTTTTTTGCCAATCGCAGTACTTTTTTACACGTCTATTCGTGAATCGTTGATAGTGATCGTTATTTTCCCAAGAAAGCCAGATCGCGAATACATTAAAAATCAAATACGTTAGAATGCAGGTTATGCAATAGGCAGGTGGGTGCCAAGTAGAATATGCGTCGAAAATCACGAGCTAAATTAACATTGCTTAAAGTGGAGAAATGCGGACTGCTCTAAACATCAAATTATTGAAAGTCGATGAGGACGAAGCGACGTGATATGGAGCAGTGCCAGAATGGAAGGGCGAAAAAAGGGATACCCCCGAGAAAACCCGCCAACCAGTGGCATCGTTCATCTAGTCATTAATTCATGATACAATGCAGGAACTAGAGGCTTTGTCTCCCAAGTACTTCAGAGGACAATACGTTGGTTATTTTTATTGCGTCGATACGAAATAGATGTTTGTTTTCCTTGGTACACTCAACACAGATCTTTGTTTATTTCTCACAAAAATAGATCAAATACACGGCTGTGGTATCTGTTACCATCGCTGGCATGGCAACCATGACCACACCGGTTAGAAAATAAAACAACAGCAAATTCACATAGTGAAATAAACACGCACCGGCTGAGCTGCATTTCATCTCGTTACATAAATCTTTGCTGCTTTGTGACCGTGATAGAACCAAACTATTTAATAATTCGACCAAGAACTCTTTCCTGTACGCGTATTTCTCCGTGAATTTATGTGCGTCGGCAGGGCTTTCATAACTGCCAACATGATTTTCTTCTGCAATCGCTCACACGTCGACTGACATGGGCCTTTGCATACGGGACGTTGTCGGTTAAGTTTACGGCCTGTGAACAAACTCTGTGAAAAATGTGCATTCGTTTAGTATGGACCATATACACAGTAAATTTGCATTCGAGTGGAAGTACGACCTACTACTCAAAATATAGCAGCTTCCGCATTCAAAATTATTTAAATATTTGTTACTGATATTTATTTTTCACTTCGACTGGACAACACACAACTACGCGTGCAGTCCTGTATAAACTGCGCGAGACAATTGTGCAACTGTCGCTCTTCCCTAACAAAACTTTACACTTTCTATCGTACTTGTGCCAAAGCACAGCTGGAAAGGAAGACATTTTTGTAAATTAAATATGTATTTTAAAGCAATAACGAATACTGGGATTCGGGTATTGCATATTGATTGATTTGGTTTTATATACATATAGAGAATTCAAAAGCATTATAAAATTGACGTTTTCAATTTTTCCTCAAATTAAATGTTATCAGGAAACAAAATGACACAGTATTAACATGAATTTATATTCAAAAATGTTTTACTTAACAACTCTAAAAGTCTAATAGATTTACTTTTTCGTGCAAATGTTTTAAACTTGCGTGTTAAGCTTAAGAAAATGTTCATTGAAAGAATAAACAATTCCAAATTTCTAGGCGTAGGGATTAAGCACCAATCCCAATCTTCAGTTACTACTTTAAGCGTCTGTCTTATTAATCGGTTTTCGGTCACCGACGAAGTTTTCAAGTATAAATAATGCAAAAAAGGTTACTATAAAAATTACACACAATAAAGTAACTCCTTTTTTATATTAATTTTGCCTAGTTACCTTTGAAAAGGAAGGTTTTTTTACAAAACCTACCTATGTTTTTCATAATTGAGTATAAATTACTTAAATGTGAGCTTAATAGACTGGCATATTTAACGTGTGCTTTAAAGAATGAATTAAGAAGTTGATGGCATATGATAGGAACGAGAATATTAAGCCACATATAAACGAATATTTGTAAACAAATTAGAGTTAATTTTTAACGCGATACTGTGGAATATGTAAAACTAAAGTTAACTTGAAAAAGCAAATCTATTAAACTTCAAATTTATTATAAACATCAGCTACATAATCGATTGTGTATGTTTCATAAAATAGCGTGTTGTAAAATATGCAATATTTTCACTTGCAGTCATACAACAAAAATTTCTGGCAAATGGTTGCCACAAGAATTCTTTGTAAAATGTGCAAAATGTTTTTATTTGCAGGTGTTTCTGTTCCTGCTGCGCTCTAAGAAATTATTTGCAAATTTACCATATCAGTGTCTACGAATAGTGAGAAAGTGCGTATGGTAAATGATTTTCCCATGCATACACGGTAGAGTTCCTACATTCACTCACCGATCGGTCAAATGCCCAACTTCGCATAGCAGAGATGATTTATTTTTTCCTATATTTGCAGCCTGATTTGTGGTATTATTCCTATAATATTTAAATGTTAAAAACTTCCGTTTCAGCTTATATGGTTTACCAGAAACATTTTTTTACAGTGTGGACAAATTCAGTGATCCGGCTTCGTTGAAGACTGAGTGGTGCTCTTATTGGATGGACACTATTTACACGCTTGAAACACGGCGTTAATTGAATGTGCACAACAAAACTTAGTTCAGGCCGCGGTTACGTATGTAGTGGTCAGACCGTAAGAGAGGACGTAGGGTAGAGTGCATATCCCCACTGCGCGGTAATCACTCAACGTGTTCCATCATTGAACTGTTTTTTTTTTTACTGCCCTATCTAAACAAACGTGAAGAGAATTTGAGGTAGGTACAGCTGCTTTGAAACATTGTTACAGTTTCGCTGACCTGGTTTTAATGCAACTAGATATAATCACAGTCTGCTGATGAATACAGAGGTGAAACAGTCGCTTATATCGCGAACACGAGCCGCACACACATTAAGAAATTTTAGCAAACTATTTTTTTGGATACTAGTTGCCAAATGTTTTCTTGTAACTACACAGGTAAAATATCGTATATTTACAACACATTATTTTGGAAAACATTCAACATATTTTTTTCTAACTCAATGATTATGATAATATTTAAGTCTATAACACTTGCCTATTAAAATTCCACATTAGTTTAACACATTACACACTATGGTTTTGCAAAATTTACTGTAACGTTTTGTAGTGCTACAAAACTATATTTGGCTGATAGTTTGCCAATAATTCCTTGCAAGAATAAAGAAAAATACAGTGCTCGGCAGCAAAATGGCGTCACGGGTCATAAAAACAGAAACACTGTTCTCCAATCAGCGTCTGGTAGTAATTTACTCGCCATCCGGAAGCTAAGCCATTCGCGGCATGCAGTAGCCAATCAGAAAAAAGGCCCGTTCCCAGAGCCTCGCGCAGCCAACAGAGAACAGGTACGCCCACATCAAAGGAACCTCCTCGGCATTTCCTCTCTGTGCACGTATCTACTCTTGATGATACTCGAATTAGTCAAAATATTTTATTCGTATAAGAGGGTGGGTCTGATGAAAAATTTGACGTAAACAAACACGTTCGTTACTCTTGACTATGTGATTTCGATAGTTGTGTTTAAGAATGCGTAAATTGCACAAATCGGTCCACCTCATTATTAGAGGCCCGGAAATTTTGCGAGTTAATTTAAGGACAAGTTAAAATTTATCCACGTGTACCATGAAGTTTCGCTTCTATTGGACAAAAGTTTGTGAGACACGCCCCGGACTACTTTCGACCAATACCGAATCTGTAGGGAAAACAAGTACCTAATCCCGTTCTACCTGGTCTAGGGTTAAACTGGAGCAACAGCCAATGAACAACTAACAGAGGCTCGAGTGCACAAAGGACAGTGGAGTCTAACAGGTTGCCGAATTAAACCGTGAAATTTCTGGGTCTCCGCTCATTATTTAGGGTCACACCATTCATCCCCCACCATGGAGAAGGGGGCTCCATTCCCTGCGGGGTTACTTTGGATTTCTGCTCGTGGGATACGGAGCAGACGTTGCCACTAGCATGTATGTTTTCTGGTGGTATTCCAGTTTCCCCTACCATTGCATTCCGTCACTGCCTCTTCTTAATCTCACTTCACCCTCGTATGTTAAGCACAGCTCAAATCTCTCATTCACTCACATGAAGCTTAGTTTCTATCGTCTGTCTGCCTTCGCACAGTGCGCATCGAATGCAGCACTTGGGCATTGTGTTCATAAAAACTATCGTCAATAAAGGTTTAGTGGTCAGATCACTCATTCACACGTAGCTAAACTAGCAGTGAATGCGTACCTGTGAGCGGCCAAGTTTGAAACCTTGCGTGGGTTCAGAATAAGGATATTGCTCCTTTCAGTGACATTTTTACAGAAAAAAATGTTTTCCCTTAAAACCGCACAAAGAACAAGGGAGCAACAAGCAGGTAACGGACAGAAGAATAAATTTAAATATTCCGTTTTCCATGAGACAAAGACAGGTTTCTCAGTGACATTACCAACAACAAGGAACAAGGAAGGCGGTGAAACAATTGTATTTACGAGCTTTTTGTACAGGTAGAAGCTTCTAGGAGGCTGTGATGAAAATAAGGAACAGGTATCTTACGATCCTGTCATATTGTTAAATATTTTCGACAAACTGCTTCAAATAAGGTTGGTCAAAAGAAATTGGATGGTTATGACTTCACCAAAACGTCATTATCGCCGCCATATTTGTCTAAAACTTGGATCGCTATAGATTTCATCAAACATTTGATAATTGGATGGACTTTTAAAAAAAAATTATGTTTGACAGGCTTAACCAATCAGAATCACGCATTAAAAAATAACCGTTCCCGACGTCACGCATTTTTAAAATAACGAACAATTGCTAAAAATGAAGTAAGGTTATGAAGATGATTAATTTATGCAGAAGCATTCTGAGCATGAATACCATTGGAATGTTTTTTTCATAATGACATTAACTGGCACCAAATTTAATTGTGCATAAAATATATCTGGCAAATACAATTTAAATTTATTAAAGAAGTAAAAACAAATCACAAAATTCATTACATTTCTTCCTACTGAGGACTGCACAGAAACACAACATCATCTCACTTTGAAAATAATTTCTAAATAACAACTCAGACTAGATACTCCAAGTAAAAAAAAAAATTTGCAGTGTGACACATTTCCCAACACATTTCAGATGATTTGATCAAATTTGCTGAATGGAAAAATTTTATGGTCATATTTCGTCTTCAAATGCTACTGTGAAATAAATTTACTTGCAGGCGAAAATTTGACAAAGAACAAGGGGCTTAAGAAATGATCTTCTGTGTAAACAACTGTGTGGGGAAATGAGAAGGCGAAGACTCAAGTACTTGGAGAAATAATTGTTAGAAAGAAGTACACAAGGCACTTAGCGTCAAATGATGTATCTTTCCGGAATGAAATAAATACCACCGACACCGACGAGGATGTCTATCCGTTTTCATATGAAGAGATAGACGCAGAAACAAATTTTTCTCTGCAAAGTGGAGTAGAAATGAGAAACACAACTACTGTCCTGAAAAATTTCCTGGGCGATATCAACAAATGTATAATGAAGCGAGCAAGATATATACATGAAGTGAGCATTCCTTTGTTGATAAGACAGATAAACCCAGGGTGGTTTGATGCATATAAGTTATTTCCTAAAAACACTTTTTTACACTTTAACCTGAGGAAGTTCCGTGTTAACTTATAATTTCAAAGCAATATTTTTCACATTAATTGGCTAATTTTTATAATATATATAAAATTATTTTTATGATGAATATATTATATTAAAATGTTTGAGAATAAATACTTGAATTTTCACTTATATTAACTCCTGTTTTATTTTTATTGGTTTTCTACTTTCATCTCAGCTCTCTAAAATTGGTGCAATAACTTCACTCAGTAAACATAATTAGTTTCTACCGGTTGGTGTAAATAGAAATCTCTTCCTTGCCCCTTAGATTTGCTCACTTTCCGAAGATGAGACGAAACAACATAGCAAACGTAAGTGTTTCGATTTACCCTCGCAAGGAAGATTGAAGAGTAATTAAGTGAAAAGTATATTTTGTGAACGTACCCCATTGCAAAGAAAATTTGTCACAAAATTGAACCGAATATGACATTAAAAAAACACCTAAAATAAGTCCAGAATTGCTTTTATAAAAATATATTTAATAATGCATATATAATTTTAAAAGGCTGAGTTAATTAACGATGAAACATGAAAACAAAAAAAATTAACGAAAGACGAACTAGGAAAGTGAGCACAGATAAATGCAAACAACCTGGATGTTACAACAAAGGAAGCACAGTCGAGCACATGTGTGGAGGCAGATATGTGTAAGAAATCAGCGATACAATGTTGACGACTCCACTGAACCCAAAACATTTCCTATGACGAAACAGTCTTGTGTATTTTTAGGCACGTTTTGTCATTTTAGGTTTTCTGTGACAACACAGCCCTGCAGTGGTGTGCGTACACAAAAATACATTTTCAGTTTGTTGTACTTTGTGGACAGGCCTTGGAAACCCAGATCACCTAAAGGAGATGTAACCACTTAGTTTATGTAACTAAGTTCTTATTTTGATAGGATCTCCATTGCCTAAAATGACTGCAAAAAAAAAACAAAAAAAAAACGAAGAACTCAATATATGGATGAGAAACTTAGATGCAATAAAAATGTGATAGTATAAATAAGAACATATATGGAACTACATACAACATCAATACCCGGTTTGGACCCGGTATGCATATCTCAATCAAATATTTGTATCTAGTGCCATATGTGTAACTAGATGGAGATTTTTGGACATTCGTGATTGCGATGCAGATGTCTGTCAAGGAGAAACAAGACTGAACACGAAAAAATACTAAAAACCATAAATAGTTTTTTTAGTATTTTTTCGTGCTCAGTCTTATTTTTCCTTGACAGACATCTGCATCGCAATGGCGAATGTCAAAAATCTCCATCTAGTCATTCACACTCGTTACACTATTCATTCAACAATCACTCCATATGTGTACTAATTTATATTATCACATTTCTATTGNGCAATGTAAATCCTATCAAAATTCGTATTCAGTAACAACACAAAATTACCATTAAAATTCGGAAACAACGCTTAGTTGGTATTCAGGCAGGCAAAAATATTTCAAATACGCTGAGCCATAATAGTTGATAGCTTTACGCCTAACGCCAGTCCTCGGTGTAGAGTTGAAATCTGGAAGCCATTCCGCCACGAAGAAGTTACAAAACGCGCTGAAACTCTTCGAAAGTGGTGTGTTCCAGCTCTCGAGACCAACCGACAAAATGTCTGCACAGCTGGAAGTGCCAACCGCTGATTCTAGAATTATATCAGAATTCGGTGTCGATATACAATGTGATGCCACACTCTAAGAAATTATTCGCAAATTTACCATATCAGTATTGGTAGATGATTTTTCCACACATACACGGTAACGCCCCTACATTCGCTTACGGAACGGTCAAATACGTAGGGAATTCCCCAACTTTGTACAGTTGCGACGTTAAACATTCCTATGGTACCACCCTGATGTGTGGTATTCTTCCCATACTATGTATAGGTTAAAAACTTCCAGTACAACCTACGAAGTTTACCAGAAACATTTATTACAGTGTACATTTATGTATTTCCATGTAATGGGTCCTTCCGCAGTAAATACAANCATTCGCTTACGGAACGGTCAAATACGTAGGGAATTCCCCAACTTTGTACAGTTGCGACGTTAAACATTCCTATGTTTGCACCCTGATGTGTGGTATTCTTCCCATACTATGTATAGGTTAAAAACTTCCAGTACAACCTAGGAAGTTTACCAGAAACATTTATTACAGTGTACATTTATGTATTTCCATGTAATGGGTCCTTCCGCAGTAAATACAANGAAGTTTACCAGAAACATTTATTACAGTGTACATTTATGTATTTCCATGTAATGGGTCCTTCCGCAGTAAATACAATTGTCATTGCCAATATTGATTTATATCTAAGAAAGCCATTTTAATGTAAATGCTTTATTTAAAGTAAACTCCTTTGTCATTCATTTTGCGATATTATTTTATAAATATAATAGTTTAATTGCTCATATTAAAGTCGCAACATACTCACTATAAACTCTATCCAGTGGTGTTGAATTTTTTTCATTTATGTGGCCACAAAACCAAGAAATGGAACACGCGAAAATCAGTTATAGGTTTTCACAGTTTATTGAGCACTTTTGAAATAAACCTTTGAAATATGTCACTGCGCCATCCTGCATGTATTTTAAAGGGAGCAATGACCAGCATACTCTCAGTAAAGTTGGTAACGACGGAGGGAAAGTAGTACCATGTCATAACGTCAAATTGGAAGTGTTATGCTAACATTTGTCACTACTGAAACTATTTATTTTGCTCTCGGTTTTTTAAATGCATATAAGATTATGAGTATAACATTTTCAGAAGTTTTACTTTTATAACAATTTCACAGTTTTACTTTACCAACGCATGAACAAAGTGATTAGGCTTATGACAATGCTAGTTTTACATATGTCGGAATGATACACAATGTGTAGAGACCAGGAAATTTTGCGATTTCGTTTGAGGAAAAGTTAGACTTCAAACACGTGTACATTTGATTTTCTGGCTCAATTGGATCGCAGTCTGAAGGGCACGTTTTGGACTAATTTTAACCAATAACTGACCTGCAAGGAAACTAGGACCGAATGTCGTTCTGCCTGGTCTGCGGTGAAGCTAGGGCATCAGCCAATGAACAACTAACTGAGGCTCTAGTACACAAAGGATTGTGGAGTCTCGCTTGTTGCCAAATGAACCCGCACAATTTCTGGGTATCCAGCAACGTGCAAACAAGTAGATCTTAAGCAAGGCTTTCAAATGTGCTCAGTTTACTGTGAACAGCCTATACCTTGATGTACTCTGAAAAAAGGCGTTAAATGAGGTTTGATCATATGACAATAAAATAATTAGGCGTGGCAGCCTTTGCTATTGCCACGATAATGATGACAACACACTCATTTAGGGCTTCTGATTTCAACCGCATTCCCAAAGCGGTTATACGCCATCATCATTTGTGTGCCGCGATTTCGCTAATTAATACCCACTCTGGAAAAAAAATTTTCAATCAAGTAACTGATACAAAGCCAACGGCCGGCCAGTGACGAGGCGTCGGATTGCGGATGGCCCGTTCGCAACGCAATTACGGTGACAAGGGGAGAATTACCCGGATATTTTGCCGCGAAGGTGACAAATTACGGCTCTGAAAATTGTGTCACATTTGGCCGTTAATCAGGGAAAATAATAGGAGGGCTTTGAGGTTCTGAACAATTTGTGATACACTGAGTAAAAATACATATCACTTTTACCAGCAAAAGCTTGGGAATATATGTACCAAACATCTTCCATGCTCTATTACAAGAAAATTGTTTCAGCTGTNGAAAATTGTGTCACATTTGGCCGTTAATCAGGGAAAATAATAGGAGGGCTTTGAGGTTCTGAACAATTTGTGATACGCTGAGTAAAAATACATATCACTTTTACCAGCAAAAGCTTGGGAATATATGTACCAAACATCTTCCATGCTCTATTACAAGAAAATTGTTTCAGCTGTTTTTTTTTTTTTTTTCAGGACTTACCTAACATTTATTGACTATGTATAAATATATGACAAAGTAGACAGAACTAAATTTTGGAATATAATATTAAAGGGAAGCCAAAACACTTAATGAATGTATTTAAATAAAATGCTCAAAGCATACAAATCCCGTGTAAAATACACCAAATTAAATTTAAAGAACGCAGGTGTTAATATGGAAGCTATAACTAAATCGCACCGTATTAAAAATTAATTTAGACAACGCAGTCAGAGGTATGGTACAGCAGCAATCTAACTTACGAATTTATTACGATTTTAGTAAAGAGAACATTTCCTAAGATTTATGACCAGATTATAATTCGATAGTAAAGATACATGAGAGAGGCGTTTTTGGGATTATTACAAAATAACTTGCAATTATAATTTAGATATAATTCTGAAATAATAACTATTTCATTTCAAGGAACTTTCCGTCCACAATCTCTGCTAATAATATATAATAATCTTATTGTACAAAAAATAAAATTTTTAAGCAACGTCACAACTGATATTAAAAAAATAACATTGAGAACAAATTTTAAAAATTTCAGAAATGTGCTTAACAATGAGCAGAATCTAAATGATGTCATAAAATATACAATGGTAATGTTTAACAAAACAATTGCATCCCTAATAAGCGCATAAAGTAATAAGATATAGAAAATGATAAAACACAAAAGTTGATAACTGGCAGGGAAAATGAAATTTAGAGAGTAGTTGTAGGAGTATCACAAACGGACAAGCTACGGAATGGATATTTAAGAAATATTCTAGAAGTTTACCATTTCAATCAGCATATAGAACACTTCTGGCAGAATTGGCTATAGCAAGCGGGAAGGACAAACGGCAATAAAATCTCAAACAAATTTTATATTACACACCTTCCGGAATACGAAACACCGTGGAAGACAAAACTTAATAAATATATCGACAGACCAATGAATGAGTTAAAACTATTAACATACACTCAACGGCTCAATGCTTGGAGGAGAGAAGGAAAAGATCGAGTAGAGCTGTCGTGGGGTGAACATCGTCTTCGTTGCTGCTCGCTCTCCGGGATCTGCCTGCATCTCGGGACCAGCGAAGGCGAGGGACTTCTGCGAGTACGGCGGGACTACGGCAGCTTGAGTGCGGCGAATATTCCGCAACTTGTCGCGTCCCCAGGTGGTTGGATAGGGGGATCCCCAGGCTCTGGTGTGGCTGGGAATATTCCAATACCAGCCCGCGGACCAACTGGCCGGTGCCCAAGAGCCATCGTCGAGGACGTTGAGAACCTGGGTAGCTCAGTACGAGATGGCGAAGCGCATCATGCAGGAAGCAGCCCAATCGTCAAGGCGGGGAGGGGATCTCGAGGTGCTGAAACACTGCGAAGTGTATCGAACCTCACTGCTGGATTCTACGGGCTGCTGATTGCGGATGCTTGAGGAATAGAATTGAATGCATCGGACCTTGGAAGCATCACTGACATCAGCCTTCACTCCTGGGCCAGCGGATTCGCCGCCATCACTGGTAGATCCCGGATGTTCCGCCGAGCTTCTTTAATAGCTCATCCAAGACCGACGGACTATTATGGATGATAGGGAGGGGGTGATTCCCTGGCAACAGCTCCCCGCCTTTACCCATGGCGTGGAGACCCTGATGTCAGCGCGGAAGAACGAAGATGGAGTAGGTGCCATGACTGAGCTGCCCAGTTTTCCGATGCAGTCGACGAGAAGCAAGGAGGCCCTTCATGCAATTACTGCTGTCAATATTATTGTGCTGGTTATCCTGCGCAGAAACATTGACATCAATCCAACCTCAAGGGTACCTGCACTCACAAGCTCCGCCCCCTCTTTTATAGACTGTCAACTTCACATAAAGAACATGGAATCCACACCAGCTGTAGCTTTTCAATAATGCATGAATAGGTTTTGAACTTCTTTCCTACCGGAAGGGGTTTTATGGTGCCTATGCCGGTTTTTCTCCTCCTTCTTCTTAGCTATAGCCTCAGCTATAGGTACACTGTAGGGAGGCAGTCTCGGCCCAGATCGGTGGCCATGGCTGCCCAATCCCTCTCTGCCGCGATGCACGCCTCCTGTAGGCGTAAAGGGATCGCCTTGAGACGCATTTAGCTCCCGTCAATGCCTCGGAAGTACACTTAATACGTAGCAATAGATTAGGCTAGGAAAAAAAATCGGAAAAGAATATTGCAAATTTTAACTTTGAATTTTATTTAATTATGTTAACCCTTATTGAATAAATTGTAATTTTACTGCACTCTTATATACATTCAATCCACTCAATAATTCATTAAATAAAATGTATTAAGTTGTTTATTATTTAAAGCTGCAATAAATTTTTATGGTTCAATATTGATTAAAGTTGAAAATTTTCATTATTGAATAATTACTTTAGTCTATTCGCGGTTTCTTCGCACTTTTGAATCAAACGTTTGAAAAATCACACCATGTATGACGTTTTAGGTTGTTTTCTAAATGTGTCATAAATCACAAGTGTTTTATACTTGTGTTAACATAAAACTACATTACTTTTTCAAATTTTACATTTACTTATATTGTATCTGTAAGTAATTATAACTCATTTATAATTAACATTGATAAGACCAAAGATAAATTACGTGTGTTTGTAATTCTTAGTAAGAAATAGTTCTATTGCAAAATATCATTGCACAGAGTGCGCACGAATGCAGGAATGCCCGGGAAGCAGAACTTTAGAAGCGCATCAGAAAATTTAGAAGTAACCGTGCATGGATCATAACATGTTTATAAATTTTAATCATTAACATATACGAAGAAAACAAAGTCGTTCACCAAACTGTTAATAAATGGGTTCATGGCTATCATCTAAAATAACTATTCAATAAAACGTCAATTTTACAAGCCACGAGAGTTTGCACTCTCTCCTGGCTTTTTACGATCATCGTTGTGACGAAATCAGGTGCAAAACAATTACAAAGAATTTTATCGCGCCTAAGTCACAATTATATTAGACAATACGTAAGTTATATCTCTGATTGAGAGTGTAGTTAGTTTTCCAAAAGTTCACTGCGCTGAAAGTTTTTTCTAACAAAAAATATGTATATTTAAAATTTTACTTTATACGTACAATGAATATTTTAGTATATAGTGTAATAATAAAATATACTTGGCGAAAGTTATAAATTTTTGATACAACAATAAAAAATGTAGAGAGCTCGTTATCAATTTTTCTCCGTACAACTATTTTTACAAACTCCTATATGCGATCACATCGTTACACTAACCTTCTGAACAAAATCAGGCAATATTTGCAAACTTTTCGGACCTTTATCCATAAAAAAATATAACTGTTTTGTACTGGATACTATATTGGCTTAAACGTACTGTTCGGAAGTTTTTAAAAAACAGAATTCAGACTCGTGCACGAATTGCACGCGTGTGTATGTGTTAGAACTGAATACAATTTCGGCTGCAATTGAATATAAATCTGTTCGGGAAAATTGCCCATAAAATACCCTGCGCTCGTAAATTATCGGTGTTACGAAAAACAACTGACAGTAATGAAATTTCTGTAATGAAATGGTAGCCGAAATAAATTGATTTAATAAAGAGAGCAAAGCGTACAGGCTGTATTCATAAATGAGAGATTAAAAATCGTCAAATGTCTGCACACTTGCAAAAAAAAACCTTGTTAAATAAGCGACAAATATTTTTATGAGGTACCACCGGCATAATGCTACAAAAATTAAACTTCAACACAACTGTGCGTAAATTATGTAAAAGTATATACCAAATATTATGTGTGTAGTTAATATTGAAACTAATAAAATTCGGAATCCTGCACCAGCGCGTTTGTTAGCAATGGTCACATGCTTTCTTAGAAAAATTATATTTTAAAAAAATTAGCGAGCCATTTCACGCTACTTACAAGGAAACCGACAATTGGGGTTATTTTAAACTACAGGCCGCAAAAAAATGTTTTGCGCCACCTGTAATTTGGCAACACTTTTCCACAGATTCTGTATTGTTTTTCGTAGTCGTTGTTTTATTTCGTCAAGTCAGGCATGGTATTCAGTGTGTATTTTCAGACCATACATTCTCTTGGTACGTAGGCAACCTAGAAACTCGTAAATCCTGGTGACGAAAAACTGTTCTTGAAGTACAATAATGACGATTAACAAAGTGGTGTCAATTCTTACAGAATATTTGTAACAAAAAGATATGTTATGTCATTAGGAATGGTAAAATTCCGAAAATTAATGTGAGGACTACAAGAAAAAATAATTTGTCATTTTAGCTCATGAAATTACATGTTTTTTTAATAAGACACGTTGCAGCTTTCTGAGTCAATAACTAGAGAGATCTGAAAAATTCGCGGATACATTTCAGGACATGTTGTAGTTCAAAGACTCATTTATGTTAAGTCTGCTATTTGCTAACGCGCTGTTCAAAAACTTCAGGAGAAATAATAAACAATCAACAGAATGAAAGCTCAACCATCACCTTCCCTTGTGGCAAAAAGCAACTAATCAACAACTTATATATATTCCATGCTACAGGAAAGTGTAAAAGTTATTGAAGTTTTTAGGCAGGAAGACAATAACTAAATCCTGTGATAGCTGGTGTGAGATGCTATTGGCTACTCACTGAGGCAGCAGGCAATGAACATGCAGCCGAGTCTCGAGTGTGCAGAAGACTGTGGATTATAGCCCGAGTCATCTATTTTTGTTACGAATCAGATTTACACCCAGGCTAAGACGTCAATATCCTACCCACACACTCGCAACTATTCTCTGAATTTTGACTGCATGTGACTGTGTGGAGACAGTTTATTACCAGACTGGGCCAGTGAGAATTAAGCAACTGCGTTAATGGACGTAGGTGATTTGCGGGTAAACACCTCAACGCGTGACAATTAAACGCGAGCAACAAAGGCAAGACAATATACATAAATACACGCGAAAACTTCTAGACGACCCAACGAAGACCTGGTGCGAAGACAGTTATGTAATCTCGACGACATAACGACGACTGCTCGTTCGTTTGTTTCTCTTTCGTTTGGCAGAACCCTTGCCTGAATTGCTTGTGGAATAATTTTTAATGTTTTAAATATCTGTTGGCAACAGCTGGTGTTGGATTTTTTTTTGTTTGTGATTTTAATTTCATACTCTGTGTTTTACTTTGTGACATCCGTAGTGATTTATCATTTAAATGTAATGCTTCTTCTGAAGGAAAAAAATCAACAATTGTACAACAAAATGCCAGTCGACGATGAAATAAAACAGTAGTTTTGATTTGTTGCAAACACTGGTGGCATCTGTGCATCGATATTACTTTTGTATCGATTGAACGAATGGCTCGTCAAGCGG
This sequence comes from Clitarchus hookeri, assembly GCA_002778355.1. Classification (NCBI taxonomy): domain Eukaryota; kingdom Metazoa; phylum Arthropoda; class Insecta; order Phasmatodea; family Phasmatidae; genus Clitarchus; species Clitarchus hookeri. Next base: position 108,992 of record NQII01001508.1, read on the forward strand.
AGACCCCATTAGACTGTGCGATCGCACTAGCTCTCCAAACATGCGGGCCAAACACAGCGTCTCGGAGCGACCCTGTTTGACCCGGGAGATCGTACATCCGAACACAGATGGCTTCAGTAATGGTCCACGAGAGGTTTCTCGCGCTCTTCGAAAGGATGAGCGCCTTTGAACAACTGTAGGCGTGGCTACTGCAAACTCTGAGAAATTATTCGGAAATTTACCACATGAGAGCATACGCACAGTAAGAAAGTGCGAATAGTAATGTTGTTGCACGTACATACATGGGAGTGTTGATGCATTTGATCAGGAAATCGTAAAATGCTCAGTACCGACGATAATCATTCTTAAATTTGGAGGCTGATATGTGGTATTATTTGTATACTATATACGGGTTAAAAATTGCTAATAATATTTATGAAGTTTTATCAGAAAATCTTTACAATGCACGTGCTCCTCTGAATAAGGCCCATTTATTGACCGGTTGACCTAGCTTATTTTAACTATGACCGCCACAGACACACACACATACACACACACATATATATATATATATAATTTTAGGCGTTGCAATGAACATTTATTTTGTGGAACTGTACTAAAATGTGTACAACGTGCTGTGCCACACCACAGAGTAGATAAGTACACAGGGACTAGATGGTGTGGTGGTTCCTTTCATGTGGGAGTACGCGTTTTGTGATTGGCTGCACCAGGCTCCGGAAAACGGCCTTGCGTCTGATTGGTTACTGTGTGCAGAGAAATGCTCCCTGTTGTTTGGGGCGTAGATTATCAGGTGTTGATTGGCGAACGGCGTTCCAACGTTTTGCTGGCGTGTACGGCTGGAGTTCGCGGAATAAGGCATTGTTTCATCTCTGTATTCGTAAGTACTCTGTGATCATACAGTGAGGGGCGTCACTTGGTAACACCTCGAGGTGACTACTTCATACTGCATTTAAAAAATAATGTTTAAATATCCCTCATTTTCAATGAGATATCCTATAGTGCCAGTTTAACCACTGCTGGATATTTCACATTTGAAACAATTTCTGTGAAATGGAAGAAAATTTGAAAAATAGCGATGAAAATATGTGTAGAGACTGTTCACGATAAAGTGAGCACTTCAGAAATTAAACTTAAAAAATTGTCACTGCCCCTGCCAGCATATATTTTAACAGGCTCACCGAGTGATATGCACCCAGAAAAATTGGTAACGGTGGATGGAAAATAGTTCCATATCTTAACGTCGAATAAAAAGTGTTATGAAATTATTTGTGAAAACTTAAATTATTTCTTTCGCTTTCTGTTTGGTTTCTATTGCAACAAAGTGTAAAAATGAGTAGATCTTAAATATATTTACATTTCTAATAATTTCCCAGTTTTAGTTGACCGACGCATGAATAAAGTGATGACGCCCATGGCAAAGTTAATTTTACATAAGGCGGAAGAATACACAACGTGCATGCAAGTAGATCTTAAGCAGTACAAAAATGCTCATTTTACCGTGAAAAGCCTATAAAAAAAAGTTTCCGACATTGACATAAAAATAACATCCTCTTGAGGTATTTCAGGATCAATACAATCATGTTTATATTTGATTTAATTGGTAACAACTGTTTATGAGACTGAGTGACGTGGAGAGGTCTGGCCGGCCCTCAACGAGGTCTTGAGAGTCGATGAGTGTGAAGCAAGGTGTATATGGAGCAGCGCCGGAATGCAACGGCGGAGGAAACTGGAGACCCCCGAAAAAAAACCCCGCCGACCAGCGACATCGTCCGGCACGATTCCAAATCAGCGGAGATCCGGGAGCGACCCCGCCGAGAATCGAGGTTGGTTCGTCGTGGTGCAGGCAAGCACTCTAGCCACTGAGAAAACCGTGGCCCCCTATGAGACAGGAAAGTAGGGTGGTATTCATAGTCAAGTCTCAAAGCTGAGCATAAGACAGTCTTGGGCAAGACCATCTTATTTCTCAAGACAATGTTATTTCCGCACCACGTTTCATAGTCTACAAACAAGACTATCTTCATGAAGGCGGCGTGCTCAAGGCATAGCTTATTTTTTACCACTTCCAGCTTGGTCAAGTACGAGCTTAAGGCGTGATTCAAAGGCTCGAATTAAAACTAAACATGGCGGCTAGACAAACAGTTTGAAATAAATAGGCGACTTTTATCACTATTACGTAATGTCTGCGCTATATTATATGAAAATTGAAAACGAAAGTATTCCAAACTATACATAAGCATTACAAGTACATAAAAATACGGTTATAAACCAAAAAAAAATTTCTCTCTTAGGAATATGTTGCGGACGAGTTTAATAACAGATTATAAAGAAAACTGTATGAAAAATGTTATTTATTACACTAGCATGCCAAAATAACTCGGCACACTATAGAAAGAATCACTTTTAAACTTCAATAATCAAAGCCCAGTATAGGTCAAGACATTTTATATAACTTTACTATTAGAAATTTTTGGTATACTAAATATTTATATTTGCAAAACGTTTACTTGTATTTCTAATTTAGCAGAATGTATAATTTAGTATATTTTGTTTCTTATTAAGTACATATACGTTTATTTAATTATAACATTTAAATTTGAAAAGAAAGAACATTTTGTTGTAAATAAATAACATTGTGTTTAGCGCTATCTAATTTCTACTTTGTAATTAGTGCAACTTAAGTTATACTATGCGAATCACATTAAAAAATAAATTGTATCTCTAGAACTACAGTTCTGTGAATACTCTCTCAGAGAACAACATTTTAGGTTTCGTTCAAATGCGTAATAAAATCATTAATCTCAACCTAACACGTGTTTTTCTATCGCCATTTTGTAGAAATTTTCGCTAGTTTGACGTATGAAGTTATCCAACCAGCGTGCGCCGATTAAAAAAGCACAGTCTCAAGCCATATCTACAGTGGACTTGGCGAAGACGGGCTTATTTGCCGTCTTAAGCAAGGTCTCGATGACTGTGAAACGCGGTTCGAAATCGCGATCTCAAGCAGTGGTTATGGAACAGAAATATTCAGTCTTAAGAGACACAAAAATAAGACAGTCTTCGTGAAGACAGCCTTGTTTGCCTGTGCTTGAGACAAAATTAAGCAAAGTTCATGAAATGTAAATACTAACTAACGACAGATATTGAGATTGTCTTGACGAAGCTAGTGCTCAAGATATGTTTAAGAATACCGCCCGTAGTCTCAACAACGAATGATGTCTCGTTATTGGACGCTGTTTTCTGCTATGTACAGTTTGGATCATCCTATAAACTAGTCAAATTCGTTGCGCCAAGCAAACTTTGTTTGATTCAACACAACACCTTTCTCAGTGCAACGTTCCTGCATGTTGCTGGTCAGTGCAGCCACTTTAGTGGCGTGTGCGGCTGAAGTTCATGGAATAATCGACTGTTTCATATCTGTATTCGCACCTTCTGTTATTGAATAGCTGCTTTAGGTGAGGAAGTGTTCTGTTTGCCATCGAGATATGTTTTGTAACTTGAATTAAACCCTAACTACGAAAGCTTCTATCAATTATATGCATTACAATAATTCCATTGCAATGGAGTATTAAAAATTATTTTAAGTGAAACTGCATTACGGTTGGGGAAATCTTTGTGGTCGCTACCAACTTCTGTCCGGATTCTTAGTGAAGTGAAATGACGTAGATAATTCCTGTCAAGCGGAGTACCTCCCTACTATTAAAAAACCATTTTACTTCTTCTAATAAGACGAGCGAAGTTTTTAATCTTCTCCTCTGATTTCCCTGCAGTTGCGATTAAATTTTGTTCCGAAGGAATTTCGAGCCATTACACCTCTGAATTCCAACCCGCGGAACTTCATTTCCCTTCCACCACAATTAAGTGACATAAAGACGAACTTTTCTTGTGAGCTATTGTTTTAATCCAACTCAAATTCATATCTTACGAACATCGCTGATATTAAAGATGAGCTACTTGTCCTTAAACGAGATTTAAAAAACGTCAAAGAGGTGGATGATAGCAATTAGCCGATGATTTATACCTTGCACATAGTTCAGTCTTTTTACCACGATATACGATACAGAGGAAATGCGGCACATGAAGCAGGCTTGATATTTCAATGGTACTAAATAGGAAATGACTTCAAACGACGGGAACTGCTACCATTTAAGAGTCTCCATTTGCTGTTGAAGTCGTTAATTAGCTGCGTCCATAGGTAACTACTGTTAGTAAACTCAGAAGGAAGGGAGTATATACATGCCTTTTATGTTGATGCAGATAGTGTTCCACGTACATTACAGTTATATTGCATAAAATTACAAATTTGCTTGTAATCGTGTGGGTTATATGACAAAATTTAAATCCAGCAGTCCGAAGTAATTACATTTGTTTATTATTCTTTTTACGGAAACGATTCTTGTGTGCGGTAAAGGGCATTATCCTAGTTTATCTGCACGTGTCAGAGAACTTCGAGGTATCTTACATATTATAGCCGCCATTTGGAAAAACTTTTGTGATACAGCATAATGAATTACATCAACTCGCGCAATAAATAAGTGTTTAGCAGTGAACAAACCATAATTTTCGCTAACATAAGTGCGTTTGTAAAACGTTTAAGCGTCGCGGGATAACAACACTACGCAAAATTTCGCTGGCTTTTGCCATGTGCACGAGGCTTTTCTGGTCATAAGCAGAAGAAGCAAAAATTAACATTTTTGACAATTGAATCCCCATACTGGGTATATTATAATCTTCGGCTTTAGGTCTTGTTTAATCATAATTCTAATTCATACAAATGTGAGCTGTTTGTTAAACTTAAATATTCAGAAAATATTTTCCTTGATTTCCCGGGTGTTATTCGTATATGAAGCTATTTCATATCTAACTAAATGAGTGAAATTCCTGCTTCTTTAACACGGCAGGTTGGTGATTTTTGGGAGTACTTTTCAATCATTTCAATCATGTGAAAAAAAACCAGTTACGTAAAAGTGAAGTTCACAACTGAAAGGACGATTTTTCCTTGTACTAACATTGCTTAAATATTTCAAAAACAAAACCTCTACAAATACTGCTGTAGGACTTGCGGTGAGTGTAGAGTAAATGAAATGATTTAATTTTGAAATTTAAAAAAATGGGTTGATTCAATACATACAAGCTGTGGGGAAGTTCAACTGTGATTACAGTAAGCTAAATTGCTATTTTAATTTAGAAATATCAAAGAAGACATAAATTACTAACGTATCAGTACGATATAATAAAACGCTTTCCTTATTGGTACCACTTTAAGAAATCCACAAATCTGATGTATGTGCAGGTAAGATTAGCTTAAAATTTCCTTATGTAGTAAACAGTTGCAAAAAAGGTATAGATTAAGGTCATCATTTTAATGGTATGCTTTCGGGAACCTTCCGTCTAGCTCTTAGGCCTATTAGAGGTGCGCGTCTCCTGTCACAGCAGCCGGAATAAAAATTGTATGTATATATAAAGAGGCAATCTGGTATTTGCATTAAGTTGTGTGTTAATTCTAGGAAGAGTACAATAGAACTTTGTTTAACCGGCTTGCGTTAATCTGGATTCCCGTTTTATCCACGTAGACAATTATATTTAGTTGTAAAATACATTTGTGCTAAACTGGAGATAGATATATATATCTCTATCTCTCTCTCTATCTCTCTCTCTCTCTCTCTCTCTCTCTTTCTTCCATAACGGACATTCTTGCAGTATTATGAGTTTGTTGTAATGAAACACTGCGAGATCGTTAATGTATATAGAGGCATACAAAGTTGACGGAAAAGAAGCACACTGATGATTTACCGCCGGAAATTAAACTATCGGCTCTTATGTGCATGGACTGGTTTTTATAACTTGTATAGGTAAAAAATGAAGGTTGAATGGGAGCTGGAATCCTGTTTACTCCGCAACCGTCAATACATATAAACACAGCGTGAATTTTAAAATAATTTAGCATAAAATCTAATAAAGCTGTCTTTATAGTTACGATTGCATTTGAAAGAATATAGTCCAGTTTTAACGAGTGCAAAATATAATTATCAAAATGCATTTATTTCGCAGTAATTTTAAAAAAGATATTTCTTAAATCGCTTGGAATCCGTTAATTTTCTATAAAGTCATTGATATTTGTTCTCCTAAACTAAATTTCCGAAACAATTTTGTTCCTAGGAAAAGAGTGAATCTTCGTCTATGGTTTTTCATGATCTAATAAGAAATTATCAATAAACATTCCGGGGGAAATATTATCATCGTTAGTAGTGTTTTTCAAACAATTTTTTATATTTGACCATATAATATGAAGTTAAAAACTTGGAAGGACGAAATTTTGAAGGAAAAAAAACATAGATATTACTTACCATTTTAATATGGTTTTGGTTTCATGTAGATAGGACGAATAGTTTTCGAAGTACAATTGAACTACTGGATTAGTCGTAAATTTAGCTTAGGATGTGCTGCGGTTGGTGTGTGGTGACGTGTTCTGCAACTACTAGCAGTGGCCACCTGCCGTGAATGGAAACTTGTCAATTATGTAGACTAAGTGACGCCCTGAAACTGTCTGACTCTTGAGATCTTCAAAGGACAAGCACAGAAGCAGAATCTGCTCCCGGATCCAGTACATCTAGAAGAGAAGAGGTTCCTCTTCCAAGAAAAGGATTAGAAGGCAAAGGAAAAAGTACATTAAGATTCAATCTCCAAAGTGAAGATGAGGGAGAAGGGAGCGGCTCATTGGAGGATAACGACTTCATTAAGCTAGTCGAAGAGAGGGTTGAAGAAACACATAAAGAGGCCAAGGAATTAGTATCGGAGATGATGGAGTGGCTATTGAGTAAAAACTCCAAGATTAACAGTTCACAAGCGAACTGGTTGATCCCTAAGTTAAGCCAGCTACAGGGTCATGTCGACAAAGTGTTAATCGAAAACGGGAAGCTAATCGGCAATCTGCAGCAAGCAGAAAAGAAAACCAGGACTTGCACTGAGGCTGTACCAGCTGCAAAAAGACAAGAAGCTCCTGGTATAAAAAGTTACGCGCAGGCCGCGGGAAGTGAAATCATAAAGCCCAAACCAGCTAAAAAGGTTATCCTGGTTTACCCTGACAAAGAAGGGAAAACTAGCGTTGATACTAGAGACATAATTAGGAAAGGGTTAAACCCTAAGGATTAAGGCCCTAAAATAAGAAATATGAAGGGGATTAGAAATAGTGGTATACTGATTGAGGCCGGAGATGAGGAGACTTTCAAGTATCTTAATAACCAGGCTAAAATCCAAGGGTTGGGATTGAAACTAGAGGTGCCTAAGAAAAGGGGTCCAAAAGTGGTTATTTACTATGTGCCTCGAGAAGAGGACAATAGTAACCTGCCTGAAACAATTTTCAGACAGAACTTTCGTAATAAAGGATGTGGAGGTCACGAATTGGAAAGCTCAATGAAAACACTGACCATAAGCCACAGAACTGGTAAGAGGGGAACGGACAAGGTCAATGTGGTTCTAGAGTGTGACCCTAAGACAAGAAATGCTCTAATAGAGACAGAAAGGGTTTACATAGGATATGACAGCTGCAGAGTCAGAGATTACATCTCGCTCTCCAGGTGTTATAAATGCCAGCAAGGGGGGCATATTGCCAAAACAAATGTAAGGACAAAGAGTCTACCTGCTCATGCCGTGGAGTTCAAGGACACGAATATAAGAACTGTCCTAAGAAAAGTGATACTGGATTGAAGGAAGTCTGTGTTAATTGCCACAAGAAAGGACAACAGCATGATCACAGAGTGGACTCTAGGGACTGTCCGGCTTACCAAAGGGCCCTGTTTGTCGAATTCCCCAGAATAGATTATGGCATGTGAAAACGTACTCAAATGTGGGCAGTTGAATATGCAATGGTCAGCAGCGGTAGCTGCAGAGCTCAACATAATCATAGTGGAGCAGGGACTGGATATTGTACTGTTTCAAGAACAATATGTGCCATTTGACTATGTCGTGGGCCTGCGGAGTAGTGTACATACAAGTGGTGTACGTCCCCGGGCTGGGGTGCTGGGAGTCAACAAAGGTATGCATATAACAATGATGTCCAGTGTATCGAATACACATCATGTATGTGTCCAAGTGAGGAAGGGCACATTGGAATGTTGGTTGGTCTCCTCGTACTTTCAGTTCGGGGAGGATACACAATTACCCCTGGATCGTTGGGAGATTATTTCTGATACATTATGAGAAAGGCCAGTAATAATTTACGGAGATGTGAACGGAAAATCTGTGTTATGGCACTCCCCAGTAACGGATGAAGCAGATGAACTGGTTAGCCAGTTTCTCCTCATGAATGATCTGGATGTGGCCAATGTAGAAGGAGAACTGCCAACATTTGTATCGCAGGCACATGGCATGCAGTCATTCCTGGATATCACAGTGGTGAACAGGAAGGCCATCAATCGTGTAAAACACTGGACAGTAGTGGAAGATAGCTCTAGTGATCACAGGCTTATCTTGTTCAAAATACATGGTGGTGGAGAACGAGCGCCTCAAGTAATCGAGTAAGAGATACGCTATGTTCACAATATGGCGGACTTGTCGGTATTCGACCGGGCTCTGTTGAGTAGGCTACAAGCTTATCGTGAAGAGAAATTGGAGAATCTTGAGGAACGAGTTATATCGTTCGCCAAGATAATACAGGACATCTGTGAAGAAAATCTCAGGAAAACCTCTCAATGACCTCCCAACTTGTCTTGGTGGGACAAGGAATTGGAACAAGAAAGGAAGACCCCGAGAAAGGAGAGGAGAAAGATGCACAAACTCAGAGGAGAAGAGAGAGAACAATCCTCACGGAGCTATAAAGTGAAAAAGCAGGCCCATTTCGGCAGGGTCCGGAAGAAGAAAGCTAGGTCATGGGAGGAATTCGTAACCCGAGTTGGTAACGAAGATCCTTTTGGACTTGTATATAAACTGGCAGCAGATAAGGTTAAAATAGCCGTCCCACCGCCATGTATGAAGATAGATGGTAGTCTAATAATAGACCAAAAGGAGTCTATGGAAGTCCTGCGTCACACACGTCTACTTGACGACTCCATGGAGGAAGAGAGGGAGGAGCACGCTGCTAAGAGGCAGTCGATGGGCATAGTTCCTAATGAACTGGACGCCCCTGAATTTAATTGGAAGAACTGACTGTAGTCATTTATAAAATGAAAAATGGTAAATCACCAGGGATAGATTGAGTCACAATGGAAATTCTCAAAAGTTGCTACTCCAGGATAAAAGAAATTCTACTGGGAATAAAAAATGACTGTCTCTCCGAAAAGGCGTGTTTCCATCCCCTTGGAAACTGGGATGCTTGAGAATCATGTACAAGGGAAATAATAAGAAGCTGGATTACCCTAAGTCCTAANAGTCACAATGGAAATTCTCAAAAGTTGCTACTCCAGGATAAAAGAAATTCTACTGGGAATAAAAAATGACTGTCTCCGAAAAGGCGTGTTTCCATCCCCTTGGAAACTGGGATGCTTGAGAATCATGTACAAGGGAAATAATAAGAAGCTGGATTACCCTAAGTCCTAATACCGTTACCGTTGCTTCCGGTACTAGGCAAAGTATATGAAAAAATGATTAATACAAGTCTAATAATGGGACTGGAAGCAGAAGGCACGCTAAACGAACATCAGTACGGCTTCAGAAGAGGTATGGGGACGAATTTCGCACTACATGATGTGATGAAGAGTATTAGAGAAGCCTCAACGAAATATGTTGTGGCCATATTCAGGGACATATCGGGTGCCTTTGACAATGTCTGGTGGCAGGAGGTGATGTATGAGTTGAAAACTAAGAAGTGCGCAGCTAACATCTACAGGATCATCCAGGACTTCTTTAACGAGAGATGGAGCATATATACCTCAAAAACCTCACAAGTGAGGAAATTTCCCCAGGGATCGGTCTTAAGACCGGTCCTATGGAACATTCTCTTCGATGGATTCTTGGAACTGGGTCTTCTGCTTGGGTGAACTGTATTTGGGTACGCAGATGATGGCCTGATCTTAGTTACTGGTAGCTCCAGAAGGGAACTGGAAATAAAGGCCGCTGAAATCATGGATAAAACCTGGAGATGGTCCAAAACCACTAAATTGGAATTCTCAATAGAAAACACCAAGACTATGCTGGTCAAGGGTAAAGCGACGCCCGACCGTGTACTTCGCTGAGAGCCCAGTACGATAAGTGCAGGAGTTCAAGTATCTCGGAGACATTATGGATGACAAAATGAGCTTCTTAAAGCACGTTGGATATGTGTCACAGAAGGCTGTGGTGCTATTTCAAAAACTCATGCGAATTGGCAACACCAGTTGGGGCCTCAGCCTCAACTATAGTACATATATATATATATATATATATAGATGTTCAACAGTATATATATACAATATATATATATATACCGTTTAACATCTTTTCCCATTTTTATGGCAGGGAATAACAATAATTAACGTAAAAACCATGCAAAATGCCGAGTGTATGGGTATGTTGCACATTCAGTGCATGAAAAATATTCCAGTTCATTTGTGGAAAGTCCGAAATCTGAGATTTATTTTGCATTGAAATGATGAATTGAAAAGGTTAACAAGAAACCAGTTATTGATAAATGGCCGAAGATAATTCAATCATCGCAGTTGAATAACACGACTTTGTAAATAATTAGTTGGTAAATATGATAGGTAAATAATTCTGGGTTAATTGAACTACTTCCTTTATTTTTATTAATTATATGTTTTTAGTACAGATTTATGGTTTAATAATCTTTGAGAGTTCATTTTTACAACGTGGACCTTTTTGGTAACCATTTTAAGTTTCAATTATTTCTGTTGGCTATTCTCTTAGATGTTTTATACTGTACCTAACGTACATCGCTCATATATGCAGAATGTTTGTTTTAAATACACGCGTAGTAGAATTACGTTTCATTGCGTAGGCCTATATATTCTCCGGTGTAGCAATTAGTAAAGGACAAAATTGAAAATCGCTCGAAATAAATATGCCGTTTTCTTACAACTAGGTGTGACCGGTTCTCAACACGGTGGATATCGTGACTGGCAAGCTTCTCCGAACCAGACGGGAGGCCGGGCCGAGCAAGACCGTGCGAGTGATGCCTAGCGTAACCTAGCTCCGCGAGGGGAAGGGGGGGGTTAGATCGGACGTCACATGTCCCGCGTTTCTGGAGACAACTGCAAGCACTTCGTGCGAATAGGCAGCCGACCTGCGCTGCACAGCTGGCTCGCGTCGTCTACATTTATCCTTACGTGATTAAGTCACGTGATATGGAAAAGTCTCTCATGCTTCTCCAGTGACTGACTGTGTTAAATAATGAGTTTACGCTCATTTAAAAAATAGCTTATTGAGACGTCAAATCACTAAAGTACAGAAGTTTCTGTTTGTATTCAAATCCCTAGGCGACAAAAATTTTCAATTACGAGAAATCTTTAAGTTCTGTTTAATAGCCTCATAACGAAAATATAATTACAGACTACGCTTTAAAATAAAATAACCCAATTAAATATATTTATCTGCGAATTCAATGAAAGTTCCTCAAATGTATGCCAGTTGTACTAACCATGAGGGAAATACTCGCCGTTTTGCTAATATTATGATATATATTAAGTGGGGTAAACTTAAATCGTTAAGTCTTACAACAAATTATATTGCATGAATATGGTTTAATTTAAAGAAATTAAGTTTTGCAAGTGAATTCTTAAGCAGTGGTTGCCGCTGGTCCTAGCTCAGTCATCATGATCTCTCTAATGACCACTGATAAAATTAAGAAATTTACTAACTGAATAACATACCAACATTGAGGTGCTGAATTCTAGAGCAAAAATAACACCAACGCTTGGNCGCTTAGAACAGTTCCTCTTGCTGCACTAAAAGACGAATTTCCAGCAGCGCGTTCAAAAATTACAGGCGTGCCAATAAATATTCTGTGACGTAGCACAACAATCCATAATGTAAGCTGGCCGCAACCAAAACACACGAACGTGTAAACTCGGGCTTTCCGCGTCATTCTTCATCAGAAAAACAGCCAGCGTTCGGCGGTCTAAACACGAACTCTGCTCAAACTGAAATTAATTCTACGTTAATAAAGGTCGTTACTCTATCTACTATGTTCTCGAACATACTAAACAGGAAGTAGTGGCGGATTACCTGCGGACACCACGGCTAGGAGGTCGTCACTCTGCAAAGAAAATGTCTTTATGTTAGGACCACTGTGTTTCTGAAAATAAACGGTCAACGAACGGAACATATTTCTCCCAATAAAGGACGGAGATTTACATGCAGCATTCCTCTAAACCTTTTTAAAATATATGTCTTCATGCTAAGAATGTGAAAATTATTTATTATCATGTTTGCGAAAAATATATACTCAAATACTTTGTTTTATGCTGGCGACCAAGTTACCCCACAAGATAGTGCAGAAGAACTGCAATATGCAGTAAATATTTGGAATATGTTTAAAAGCACTTATAAATTGAAAATGTATGCTTATGAAACAATGAAAATGGCTTTTAAATGCAAAACCCTCAAGAACAAAAATGAAGTAATAGGAAGTAAAATGTTACAAGTGNAACAATGAAAATGGCTTTTAAATGCAAAACCCTCAAGAACAAAAATGAAGTAATAGGAAGTAAAATGTTACAAGTGATATATTTTAATGTATTTCATATGAACGGGATGTAGATTTAAATTATAAGTTTAACAAGTTTAGAAATATTTGTGAGATTATCTATAAATTGATAAATAAAACACCAATCGCGCACTTTAGTTGTATAACACAATATAAATACCCGTGATCGTAAGTGGGAAAAATTCAAAAGAGTTGTTCTCGATAGAGATCAGAATGGAGTCCATGCGGCTAAAATTAAATTTTTTGTGATATAACAAAGCATACGACGGTACCCAAAATGAATTAATTTATATTGCCGCTAAATATCGATGTTCAGATAGTACGACATTTTAAGATTTTAATTATAACTAAGCGCTTCCTGTACCATTTATACTTTGCGTGACGATACGTTTTAATGTAATTGTAAAAATTGTTTTCGTAATGAAGAGATATAATTGTGGAAATCGCATAAATATACTAATGACGGTTTAAAAAAAATGCAGATATATTATTTTTAATTCTGCATGCGGTTTTATACATTAAATATTGTGGCATGTCCACGGAGTCACGCATGGATCCTTACAACGCGCACCCTCCTCCTCTTGTTTTCGCTCTTCGAAACACCTTCATCAGGCAGTCAGCAGCCAAGGCAAGTACAATGGCCAGTAGCTAGAAGAGAAGAAGAGAGGGGACTAGTGCGCGGTGCACATGCGAGTTTGACGTCGAGACCATTCGCAATATCTTACCATAATGCAAGGAAATTATTTCATCTATTTTGGTGAAAGACAGTAAATTGTATCTTAAATTTAGAGCTTGACTCATTCTAGTATATAGTTGACATTTCCTATTATTTCTGTGGCGATAAAAACTGTATTAAATTTTTGTATCACGTAATTGAAACCTAAATGATGTATTTTATTAATATTTTCAGTTAATTAATTTACGTCATCCATCTTATCACAAACGCGGCTACACTCAGGTAATAAATACGAACAGTGTAAATAAAAGTACGTATTTTCCTTTATAGATTATTTGTTTTGGTGGAGCTGGAGATGGCACTGCTATTCTGGTTACATTGTTCGAGACATACAAATTTTGAGGCCGATCTTATAGTTAACGCAAAAAAATCATCAAAGGAATTTTTATTTGTTCTAAATTATATTTGGCAATGTAAACGATTTGGACTGAATTAAATGGAAATGTATACAGATTAAACTACGTCCTAATTATTTATATATTTGAAAATATGCTTAAGTCAATAATAAGTAATGTATGCAATGAGTTGGATTAGTATTTGCAAACAGTCTTGAAACAGTAGATATTTCCGCTGGACGAAGTGACATTTCAGTCTGTTATTTTATCTCCACGATTAGTGGNACAGTCTTGAAACAGTAGATATTTCCGCTGGACGAAGTGACATTTCAGTCTGTTATTTTATCTCCACGATTAGTGGGGCCAGTTAAGTATTTGACCAAAATGTTCGCGTTAGTTACTTTTATTTGATGTTAACAAAGATTTAAATGTGTTTTACCACAAAGAGACGTAAATAACATTTATATTGTTTTGAAGCCAGCTACAAAGTGAAGGCATAGATGAGCTAATCATTACGTGATAATATCACGTTACGTAGAGCTGCTCAGGAAAATAAATGTAGTTTTTTTTTCCTTGTGTAAGTGTTTGTTAGGTGTGGGGCGGATTCTTAAAATACACGCTTAATATGTCGAAAATCANTTTTTTTTTCCTTGTGTAAGTGTTTGTTAGGTGTGGGGCGGATTCTTAAAATACACGCTTAATATGTCGAAAATCAGTTATTAAGTGAAACACTTAGAGCTGCAGATTCCCAGTAATTTCTCAAAACAGAATAACATTATATTGCGTAAATTCCTGTAAGAACCATACACTGCAAAATATTAAATGCAAAGTATCGTTTTCTTATCAAAAATATGGCTTACAGCAAAAGTTGCAGGTATTTTATATTTTTATCTAAGCCAGTAAGTACTTTTCGATGCGTATCCTGATACAAAACTGATATAATTATTCCCTCATGGGCAAAATTTCTGCTGATAGCCTATATTTGCTTTTACCGTCGTTAAACACAGAGGTTTTGAAACTTGCATTTTTTTGTTTTTACTTCCCATTCAGAAATTCTTGCCTAGAAGTTCAAAATTAAATTTATGTTTAGGCCTGACAAAAAATGCGATGCTAGTAGATTAAGCATAAATAATTGGATAACTTGCACATGTAAAAAATTTATTTCATTTTTGAAAATGATCCCGAAAGAATGATTTCACGGACAGTATGTTTTACATATTATGCATGGTTTACAGAAGTTACGACATATTATATAGCGTTTATTCATAACGTTAATTCATACAATTTCTTCACTTGATAATTTATACCTTTTACTTACTCGCTTACTGGATTTCCTCTCTAGTCATCCGGTTATGCGTTGTTTCTATACCTTTTTTCTAAGGCTGTAATACTGTATTGGGTCTTCCATGTATATAACGTCTAACTGTTGCGGAAATATATCGCGTATAATTATCTACTGTACTTCAAAAAAGTTGCAAACGATGACCCTTGCATAAAATTTCGTACATAAGTTCCACCTATAAAAAAATTGTGTTGGAATCATTTATCACATCGTTTGCGCTACAGGAGCCCGTTGCTAGGATAGTTCTTTTGTCCATAGAATATTCACACATGCATTGTGTTATAGCGTTAACAAAGAAATTGTTATTTTTACTTATAAACAAATTATAATTCCTCTCGGGGAAAAAAGGAAAAGCACTAGTTCCCAAAGTAGAGACTGTTTCAGCATTGGTATTGGTATGTGTGTAATATATATATATATNAAAGGAAAAGCACTAGTTCCCAAAGTAGAGACTGTTTCAGCATTGGTATTGGTATGTGTGTAATATATATATATATGCTGAAGCTATTGAAGCTATATATATACTGAAGCTATATGTATAACTTCAGTATACCTATCGAGTGCGAGAGGCCAAAAAAGAAAGAATGAAAGATATTTATGTGAATACATATATATACAGCCGTACATCTACGTTTTAACATTATCTGTTGTATACTTATTGTAAACGAATAAATATTTCTAACTCAGATTTCGTAGCCTTCGTTCGCCGGAAATATGGACAATAACTCATGTTAAAAGACTACATAAGTAGGGCACTTTTAAGAGTTTTTTTTTTGTTGGTGTGTCTGGATTATACAGGCAGAACATTCAGATATCAGCCTTACATGCAAAACTAAATTTGAACTTCCCCCCAAAACAACAGTCCATATATGAAAACGCAGCACTTTTTGGTCTGAATTCAGGACACTTTTCACCCTAATTTGCAGTCCCAAACTTCTGCGCCACAGGGGAAGGGTTTGTGCTAGATTCAATGAGAAGGAGCGGAAAATATCGCGGTGGTATATATATATATATACATATATATAAATCAATATATACAAGTCACAAGCGACACGTAGAGGAGTGGGCGGCCAGGGGGCGGTCACCACCCTCCCTCCTGGGTGGTCGACCGACAACTAGTTCGGTTTATAATAGGGATAATTTATAATAACTTCTTGCATCATTACTTCCCAAACATGATAATATTTTTATGTGTTAATTTATTTGGTTACGTAAAATTTTTTAATACGTATTTCATTCAGAATGTTCAGTTTTTTAAGATGCTTTTATAACTCGCATTGACTTTCCAAGCAGAAATTCAGTAATGTATTCTCTTAAATATTTGTAAGTCGTGATGCTTAAAATCTTGGCTTATAAACGTAAACACACATTGGTATAGATAAGATTAATATATTAAAATGAACATGGGCGTTGTGACTGAAAATCTGAGCCTTCATCCACCCCTCCCTTCATCCCACTAACGGGAAATTAAGATTCTGTGTCTATGATGTATGGCGAAAGTTGATGTGTGGCTTGTTTTTATCTAGCACACGGGTATATTTATTACAAGTAAAAAAAACTGGCACTGAATTTTGTCTTAGCTCACTCAAATATCCTTGTAGTTATAATTTGATGCATCCCACACATTAAACTAAAAAAAAAGTCACGTTCTTTTTGTCACCCATGTCGTCTGCGATGGTAGTGGTTGCACAACTAACGACTTTCGGACGCCGAATGCCACTCCTCTCACTCGAGTACATTATTCGACTTCTACCTGCCGAAGATAACTAGCGGGTTCTTGCAGCTGCTCAAAATTCCTGCGACGCGATTATCATTCACTTTTCTGTTTGTCCGGAGCCACTTTAAGTGTTGGAAATAATCAGCTGGGTGGAAGCTACCATGTCACGAAGTGTAGTGGTCAGGTACCTATCATAATATCGGTAAACTTCACATTAATTATTAGCCTTCGCATTCGCGTTATATAGTAACCAAAACTAGTTTTTCTTAATTTTCTACTCGTAATGTGGTCATCAAAAAATTTTGGTTATAAAGGTCCGCAACTCAATAAACTAAACTGAAAATTATGCAGTGGTACAAATTTGCTATTTTATAGATATTAATAGCACAGTGCTCTCAACGCAGAATAAAACAGACAGTCGCATTGCTTATCGCCCATTTGTTGAACTATAACACCGATGTACGCTCGGAAATTTATTTGTATTTCCGAATAACCTCCGTTATATAAAATATAAGGAACCATCAAACATTTGTGAAATGATCTCCAGACATGCAAAAGGAAGCAAAACTGTCCGAGAGAATCCAGTACAAGGCCATGACTGCATGTAGATTCAAAAAAGTGATAAGCTGCTGAGTGACAGGTTATTATCCCCGAGGTACTTGGCTCGAGCGCTTTGCCATCTTGCCATCTTCCTGAGCTTCCCGGGGAGGCACATAACGGTCCACGTATCGCTGGTTGCCTACCTACAGGCGTTACACTTTCTGTAGCTGACACAAGCAGTGCCATCTTTCGAGGCAGAATCGCACTCAGTTTCCCTTCCATTCAACCTTAATGCCAAACGGCTGGTTACTTTTACAGTACATTATTTTGTTGCAGTGATAAATTATATTTCACCTCTTTGATTTCCGGGTTATTGTAATTTTTGTTGATCCTAATTATGTCTTATCCCAGTTAGTAGAAAATAAAAGTCCTAATGTATGTTTCCAGTTCAACAGAACGCTCGTTTAAACAACGTAACTGTTCAAACCAACATTTGGTTCAGTTATTCATTTCCGGCCAGACAAATTACGCAGTTGCAGACAGTTAGTATGTTATATATAAAGTTTACTAACTTAACAAACTTACCTTTCTGAAAAGGGCAGCACAGGAAGTCAGCGAAAATTATGATCTGTGATGCTGGATTCTTTCCTTACCTGCAACATACACGTTACAGTTAAACACTTATGCTGGATTTAAAAAAAAAGGTAATTTAATTTAGTAACAAATACTGTTTTATATAACTACAAATTAATTGTTTTTAAGCTAATCCAAACATTTTAAATTTTTTTCTCAGAAGTGAACAACTGTGATGTTAAAGATCGTTTGCAGTTAAACGATGCGATTATTAAGTCAGATTTGAACAAGGCATTTCTAGTATTTGCGTGAGTTATGTTGTAAAGCCTGACTTAAATATAGTGCATACAGTAATAGTAATAGCGAATTATGATTATTTCTGCCTTAAAAAGTAATATATTTTAAAAAATTCAATTTTTAAGTTAGGGACAAGTGAAGTATAGTCCATTCGTGGTTACTTCCAACTTTCCTGAAGCCTTGCTACAGTTCTCCTTATACGCTATTCCTCCGTTTAATGCAAACAAATCTTACCAAAGTCTAGAAATTTACACCAAAGGGACAGCATCGCATTCTTGCGCAATCAGTTTGATAATAATTTGTATGAGAACTATTTCTTACTACGCGCTACCAATACGACTATTTTATCTTTTTTATAACATTTATTATAAATTAAATCGTATAATTTGTAGATAAAACGTAAGTTAAAGTAAAATTTAATTAATAGTAAGATATTTTTATTTTAACACACTCTTTAAAATACTTACAAAGTTTCATGTATTACAAAAAAAATTCTTTGAAGTTGTTTTATTTACAGCAGCACAATATTGCTTTAATTCAATGATACCCTTATAGAAATATAGGATTGCTGTTAATAATCGTTTTCTTTATACGTTTTTGTTTTTTGGCAACACTACCTTCTTTTATAGCAAAGAAAGAAATATTCTTTGATATTCAGCTGTTTACAGTAAAAAAATATTACTTCGTACCAATGGTAACGGTTTGGCGATATGGAAGGTTTTCTGTCGTTCATTGTAGTTTTCTGTACGTGTCTGTTGTCCCGACGTCAACTTTCATAAAGCAATATATTCTACAGTTAAGAAGCTGCCACTGAGCAAATATACAGTCCTCCTGCAAACGTTTAACGTCATTCTGGAGAGCAGTATCTCTGTAAATCTCTAAACTCAATTCCTCCCAAGAGGTGACGATAAATTCTGCCTCATTTTACTACCACAAATAACATATTCATCAAAAAGTAGACTGAAGGCAAGACGATAAAGTGGTCATTAGGTGAAGGGTGTGAGGCTATTAAAACGGAGTAAGAGCAGGGGGGGGGAGGGTCGTGTCTCGTAGCCATATTAATAATATTTTTGTGAATATAATTTGGAAATATGTGTTATTTCTCTCTTATATAATAATCATGGTTGTTGTTCAGAACACAAACTTTCTTTACAGAGTAACTGGTGTCTGCCGAACCACTGCTGCGACATTGCAATGTTATCATAGTCATTACTATATCGATCAAACATAAATTGTTTGTGCCAAACCTACTTCGCAATGGTTCACTTTTAAACGATTTTTTTTTGTGGCAACAAATCGTGTGTTGCAACAAAGAAAGTGTTTTTAAGAGCAGAAGTATAAACGCTGGCGATAGGGAAATATTTAAGAAGCCACCAACCAAGTCATACATGGGGTGATTTTTCTAAGGCTTGATTCAAAAAGTTTGAAGATACCGCGAGTAGATTTTTCGAGGAAGCGCTATGCAAGGAATATTCAAATGGAGAGTTCTTATTAAGTGTCTAGTCCAATTCATAATATAAAATAAAAGTAAATTGTCGCGTATTCGGGGAAGCCGGATTTTAACATGCTGTGTGCACTTGAGTTCCTTACGCAAAAGGATAGCAGGCAATACAAACCCTGCAGTAGACATACGCAGAATACCTGATAATAGTACGGTGAAATGATACAGAGACTTAAGTTACCCCCACTATAGTCAGGGTTTCAAACTATGAAATCAGTTCGTACGGAGTAAACCTGTACTAACTCACTTATCATAATCCCTGACCTTCTCAGTATTCTGTCACGACTGTGACTACGACGCTAACATTTTAAAGTGTTGGCCACGGCACGAATGCAGTGGTATCAAACGGGACTCAGCTTTCGTAGATGAACTACAAATGCAATGTGTACAATAATCATGTCAATTATGTGTGATGATGCATAAGCATTACAATAGACATTGAAGTAGAATAATTATGGGGATTCTGGCATAATGTATTTTAAATGGGGCACAAAGGACTCAGGAGTAGGCGCCAGACTCCAGCCGTCATGTTGTGACGTCACTTGACCACCATATTGGCTCCAGGTGACCTTTGAACTTTATATTTGACCTTGACCTTGACCCCATGCCTGTGACTTTGAATAACCTAAACCTCCCCAAAAAAATCGGAAAAATAAAAAAATTATAATCCCCAAAAATGTTTTTAAAATTCTAAAAATTAAAAAAAAATCAACAATTATTTTTTTAAAATATTTAAAGATGCTCATGTAGGAGAGCCGGGGTTCGATGGCAGGTGAATCGACTAAGCTCCCGACACGACTGACCCACGCCAGGTTGGCCGGTGTCCATCTCGTCAGCCATGTTAGATGTCGATGACCTTGGCCCAATTCCCATTTCCTTGAATGACCTTAAACTCCCCCATTAAATAAATAAACAATTTTTTTATCCGAAAAATTCTGAAAAATAATCATTATAAAACAATCAATTAAATCGATATTTATTTATGAAAAAAGAAAGTAACCATACCTCGCTACTCATGTCGTTCTGCTTGCTCTCAAACTTAACCGCATACATGTTTTAACCATACACATAGCTCGACTTTTATGTAGGTATAAGTATGCCACTCCGAATTTTTTTTTAATAAATATATGTGACCAATCCAAACCCTGGGTGGAAAGATTGCGAAACCTTGATGGAACGATTGGACCAAAAATAGATTGGAAGACTGAAACATTGAGGGAAAGGTTGAAAGATTGATGAAAAGATTGTGAAAGTTTAATGGGCAGATTGGAATATTTATGGAAAGTCTGCGAAAACAATCAATGGAACGATTGATGGAAAAATTGCTAAGTTTTATGGGACGATTGCTGAGGAGGAGGATTGTGAAATATTACGAAAGATTGATGGAATGATTGGACGATTGAGGGATTGATGTTCAAGAAGACCATGGGAGATAATACTGTTTACCATCCTAGTACATTCCAAGTCTCGAGAGACTAGCGCTACTGGTATTTCAATTAATGCCAAGTATGTCTATAAAAGTATTTTTAAATGCTGATCCATACCATGATTATAACATGACTCGGGCAGGTGGTTGCTACTCTTATAAAGGGCTTGGATTGCTCACATATTCATATATACATATATTTTTTTTTAAATTCTGACTAGCATACTTACACCTACATAAAACTCGAGCTGTGTGTATGGTTAAAACAAGCATGCAGTTAAGTTTGAGAGCAAGCAGAATGATACGAGCAGCAATATATGGTTACCTCCTTTTTTTCATAAATAAATCAAAATTAAATTTATTTTCATTTATTTTTTTATAATTTTCCGGATTTTTTAGAATTTTGGGAATTTTAAATTTTTGTTGGATTGCCGTTAAGGGACAAGAGCCAAGGGTTTTGGTGTCAAGGGACAAGAGTCAAGGGTCTTGGTGCCAAGGGTCGAGTTTCTTGGGTCTTGGTTCAAGGGTCAAGGGTCTTGATCTTGTGTCAAGGGTCTTGCTTGAGTCTTGGGTTTTAGGTCTTTAGTTTAGAGTCTTGAGTCATAAATTAAGTGTCAAGGGGTTTTTTTTTTTAATTTATTGGGATCTTTTGGAAATGTTTTGTATTTTTTGGGAATTAGTGTATTTAAGGTTATTTAAGGTTACGTGAATTTGGTCAAGATCATCGACATCTAACATGGCTGACGAGGTGGGCACCGTCCGACATGGCGAGGGTCGTGTCGGGAGCTTAGTCGATCCACCTGCCATCGAACCCCGGTCTTCCTACATGTACATATTTAAATAATTTTTAAAATCATTTTTAATAAAAAAAATTAAGATTTTTTAAATTTTTTAAAGAATTTTTATGAATTTAAATATTTTTCGAATTTTTTTGGGTTTAAGGTTATTCAAGGTCAAGGGTATGGGTTCAAGGTCAAAGGTCTAGGTCAAATGTCACCTGGATCCAGTATGGTGGTCTGGTGACGTCACAACATGGAGGCCGGCCGGCGTCTGGCGCGTACTCCCGAGTCCTTTGTGCCCCATTAAAAATATATTATGCCAAAATCCCCATATTCATTCGACTCACCGAATAACCACCAATATCGTAACTTATTATAAATACAAATTAAAATATCTTCCACTTAAAGCTTCATCATGTTCAAGTGAATGTGTGTCTACTTGTATGTGTGTGTGTTCACGTATGTAAAATTTGCTATTAAATTGGTTGAACACAGGAAAAATAACGCATATAGTAGAATGAACAAGACGTATACGAATTGGAATGTCATTAGTTTTTGTTGTAACTATGCATTCAATTTACAACTGAACTACCAATAGCATGAAGTGACGCCAATGTAACACGGACTGCGCTCCGCATTCGGAAATAACAACGGAGTCGAATAGAATGAGCTCTTTCGTTGAGACAGCGAAATCCGTGCAAACAAAGAACGTTTTAAGTTGTATTTTATTGGAAAAATGTAAAAAAAAAAAAAAAAAAAAAAAAANGTGATAATCGTAATGCGTTGTGAGGAAAGAGGCGTTTAGAATGCTTTAAGATTTTCAGCGTGTTATCATTTTTACAGCCCGCTAGAGTTTTGAACGAGCGAATGGAGGGCTGTTCCCATCTCATCCTACTCAGAAACTTGACGTTTTTGTTTTTCCTTTCGTAGCCCACGACATGCTATAATGAACTCGACTACTCCAGAGAGGACAATCTGAATACATCTCTCAGCAGCAGTGTGGACAAAGTAGTTTTGCTGCTCGGAGAAGAGACTCGCAATTAT
Source organism: Clitarchus hookeri (assembly GCA_002778355.1). Classification (NCBI taxonomy): domain Eukaryota; kingdom Metazoa; phylum Arthropoda; class Insecta; order Phasmatodea; family Phasmatidae; genus Clitarchus; species Clitarchus hookeri. The sequence goes on from NQII01001508.1 coordinate 131,916, forward strand.
GTTCGTGGCCATTGTGTTCGTAGTCTAAAGGCGTTAATAATACACCGCCGTTCCCGTGTCGCCGTGCCCAAGCTCGCGATAAATCTCGCTTTTCTTTATGAGCGAACAATGAGTTCAAATAAAATTTCGCAACCTCTCTTCAAACAATAGCTTCTGAGATGTTACAGCGCCCAGCTTTGAAGTAGGAGCCGCAGTTGGTTAGATTAGATTTCGTTCAACTAAGACATTTAAACGTGTCTTATTTTCGTAATCACCACAGTTGGAACCAATTTTCTTCTGACCACGATACTGGAAGAACTACTTTGTTCGCTGGCGTACAAAGCATGTGCCCATTAGAGACTGAATTAGTTTAGAAAATCGTTGTAACACCGCGAGTGACTTCGGTAGATTTTCTATCAATGCATACAATTTTATGCCCAGCTGTTATAGAGAAGTATTAATAAAAGAAAATCTCACATTTACTTATATCGTATTATAAAACAGTACTTTTTGGCTTAATACGTTATTTTTAAGTTTCAGTAGCATCTAGATACAACAATACACATAGGGTATAATTATATGTAACTATAAAATATATTTATAGGAGAATTTTTCTAGCTCTATATAGTGTTGCGAAACTAATATATTCGTTAACATTTGCAAAGTGACGAAAGGTATCATTTGCTAAAGAATTATGGGATTAGACACCAACGGCTATTTTGTTAAGCATCTATCTAGTCAATAACGTGGGTCAGCTTTCCGTGCTAGAAAAATAAGTGAGTGTCAAAACCTATTATTCTAAGAGGCCGGTGCACATCAGCCGTATTTTTTTTCTTTATTATGTACAAGTAATTTTATTTACCTATTTTGTACCAAACGTTTTGATAATTTTTCAATGGAAACAGGTGTATTCAACATAGACTACTATACGTAATTAAAAATCGGTTACAGTTTACACGCGATTGTATAGTACAGTATTTGTAATTATCGTTAGTGTGTATCGGGTGGTTTTGATAATTGCCACAGGAAGTTTAAAGATGTGTGCGCAACGTCTAGTCAGTAAAACGTTCAAACAGAGCATGCCTTTTGTTACCTCGTTTATAGTAATTGACTGCATCTATAAATAGTTTAGTAACAGCCAGTACGGGAAAATACGTAATACAGTCAGTTCGTTGTATGGTCACGCTTTTTGCATCAAACCTTTGAAAAATCACTACTTGTACGGCTTTTTCGGCTGTTTCCTAAATAGATCCAAGTATTACATGTTGTTGTACTTGTAAGAATAGCATGGTTTTGGTTAAATTGAACTTTTACTTACTTTTATCTACAAAATACAATGAAGAACCAAAAAAACTGGTACATCTGCCTAATATCATGTAGGGCCTCCGCGAGCACGCAGAAGTGCCGCAAGATGATGTGGCATGGACTCGACTAATGTCCGAAGGTATGCAGGAGGAATTTCACAACATGAATCCTGCAAGGCAGTCCATAAATCCATAGGAGTGCGAGGTGGTGGAGATCTCTTCTGAAAAGCACGTTGCAAGGCATCCCAGATATGCTCAATAATGTTCATTGTTCATGTCTGGTGATTTAGGTGGCCAATGGAAGTGTCTAACGTCAGAAAAGTGTTCCTGGAGCCACTCGGTGGCAACTCTCGACGTGTGGGGTGTGGCATTGTCCTGCTGGAATTGTCCACGTCCGTCGGAATGCACAATGGACATGAATGGGTGCAGATGATTGGATAGGATGCTTACGTATCTGTCACCTGTCAGAGTCGTATCTAGACGTATCAGGGGTCCCATTTCGCGCCAACTGCACACGCCCCATACCAGAACAGAGCCTTCATCAGCTTGAACAGTCCCCTGTTGACATGTAGGGTCCATGGATTCATGAGGATGCCTCCATACCCGTACACTCCCATCGACCCGATACAATTGGAAACGAGACTCGTCAGACCAGGCAACATGTTTACAGTCCTCAACAGTCCAATGGCGGTGTTGGCGGGCCCAGGTGAGGCATAAAGCTTTGTGCCGTGCAGTCTACAACGGTACACGAGTGGGCCTTCGGCTTCGAAAGCCCATATCAATGATGGTCCTTTGAATAGTTCGCACGCTGGCACTTGTTGATGCCCCAGCATTGAAATCTGCGCCAATTTGAGAAAGGGTTGCACGTCTGTCACGTTTAATGATTCTCGTCAGTCGTCGTTTGTCCCGTTCATTCACGGTCTTTTTCCGGCCGCAGCGATGCCAAAGATTTGATGTTTTACCGGATTCTCGATATTCACGGCACACTCGTGAAATGGTCGAACGCGAAAATCCAAATTTTTTCGCTACCTCGGAGATGCTATGTCCCATCTCTCGTGCGCCGACTATAACACCACGTTTAAACTCACTTAAATCTTGATAACCTGCCATTGTAGCACCAGTAACCGATCTAGCAATTTTGCCAGACGCTTGTTGTCTTATATAGACGCTGCCGACCGCATCGCGTTGCTCTGATTGGTTCCATACCTCTGTTATTTGCATACGTACGCCTATACCAGTTTTTTGGCTCTCCAGTGTACAATTATTCATTTACAATTAACATGAATGAAACAGGGAGGAAATAAGTGTGTTGGAAATGCCCAGTAACCTATAGTTCTCGTACGAAATACTATTAAACTGAGAGCGCGCTAATGTAGTGTGTTGTCTCTTTAGTGTAATTTTCGAGACTTAGTTAAGCTTTGTTTTTATGAGGCGGATGAATAGCCTGTAAGTATAACTTTGTCAGGACTTCAGAAAAGTCAGAAATAATCATGAATGAACTATCACCTTAATTTTTTAACACTTCCTTTTTACAAAACTAGCTCTATATTGTCTTAAAATATTAAAAAATTATGAAATACAATATGGAATTGCAATTACAGTATATAAATGACATTACTATTAATATAACATTTTGAGCCAATAGCACGGTACCCCTTATTTTCTTAGTGACTTGGGACGATATTGGCATTTTGTCGATCAAAATTTCAATGGATTACACATCTCCCTTAAAAATTGAAAACAGTATTTAAGAATTTTCTGTTTCGTCTCAATGTAATACATTATATTCTGAAATAAAATCTTTTCAATATACCTTATTTTAAGACGCCTATTTTCCTTCATAATCACTGCAGGTTTTAGCATGTGTCATGTTTTTCGCCTCAGTTTACATAATGAATAATTTTGTAGTGCTTGTTCCGGAGATAAGTGAAGCTCTATGTATTTGACCTGGAGTTGTACATTACTTGGTGATCCTATCGACTAGGTGCTATAGGCTATTCAAGGTAAATTGGGCACCTTTAAAGCCTTCCCAACAGGCATTAACCAAAAATAAACATATTTTGTTGCAACCTCAGATTGTAAATTTGAATTGTGTTTAAACCTAAGCAATGTGTTTAGTAGTCACACGACAATGTATATATTAAAAATTAGCGTAAACATAGCAATTGCTTGAAAAAAAAAATTTGCAGGGTTTTAAAAAAAGCTCACTTTACCGTGCATAGCCTATATCAACACTTAATGATAAATTTTTACTTCTCTGGGGAGGAAACGCGAAGAGCAGAAGTAAAAGCTTCAATAATTGTAAGTTAATAGTCACCCGACTGAGAGCGGACACCTATACTTAATAGTTAAGGGCAGTGAAATTTCGCGAAAATATTTCGGGACAAGATACAGTCTAAAGCACTGTAGGGTCATCCAGATTCTTTTCTTTCCCGTGTTAACAGTTTGCTCACGAATCACGAAGGCTCAGTGTCGAAGTTACTTAGTCCTGAGTGGCTTGGTCAAAGACGGACACGGCACCAGCAGCCAATGAAGGTATAACAACAACCGAGGTGAGTATATAGTATTGAAGTATGTTCTGATTTTAACGCGAAAATCAGTGGCCCTACTTATAGTGTAAAGCTGTTCACAGTTAGTTTAAACTTTTTTAAAGCCCTGCTAAAGTTCTACTACCAGGCTATTCCTCCACCTCGTGCAAAAGAGATTAACTAAGTACAGAAAATTGCACCAAATGGACACCGCACCGAATTCGTGCGCATTCAGTATAATATTATTTTCTATAACAACTATTTATTACTAGGTATTATCCAACACACCTTCTTTCTCCCTGTATTTATTCATAATAATTATTAATTAAATATTTTTACAGGCAGAATACAAGTAGAAGTCTAATTTAACTAAAAATAAGGTAGACAGAATACAAGTAGAAGTTAAATTTACCTAAAAATTAATTACTTTTATATTAACACAATCATGAAACGCTTGTAATACATGACATTTTTAGAAAACAACCAAACACGTCATACATAGAATTATTTTTCAAAGACTTTATTCAAAACGTGTAAAGAAACCGCGAGTACACTATATAAAGAATGATCAAATTTTCAACATTTCGCAAACGAAGCCTGCAGTATGAGTCTAAAATCAACTGGTATAGCATTACCTCAAAGGGACCAGGGAAGTTTTCCGTCCCTTCGTACAAAATTGTTTTTAAAAAAATTCAATAAAGTTGCAAATTAACAATATTTTTCTAGAAAGTTTAAAACGGTTCCTTTAAGAATGCTTGCACCAAAAAATTCATCATTTTATATTTGTACGAAGTATTACTTAAATTGAAGGCATTATTAACAAGTACCATTTCCTCATACAAGAAAATTTAGACTGCATAATTTTTGTATAATAACATTAAAAAAACCATAATTTTAATGTTTTGGGGGTATACAAATAAGAAAAACAAACGTACCTACCAAAATGAGATAGAGATAATTCACATTTTAAATACAATACCATGAGGTACTTTAAGGGGTGTTCAAAATCATGCTGTGAAATGTTTTCGAAATTATGAAAAATTACTCAAAATAAGGAGATTTTTTGCATATTTTAAATTTGTAGCAATAGTGATTTTTTTTTTTTTGTAAATTAAATTTTTCGAAGCATACTCTAAAATTAATTAAGACATGACCCTTGATTCACTCGTGTTAAATTTTCTGGAAATGTTTTTTATTTTATTTCTACTTCTCAGAAACATTAATAATTGGATTTTGACATGCAATAATGCCAAGAGTATGATATAATTGTTTTATTTGAAGGAAAAGTACTTACAAGTAATGTGTACAAGTTAAATGGTAGGATCTCGTACAAATATAATGCAATTTTTGGTGAGGAGCGACCTTAAGTGGGAGACATTGAGATGAAAAAGAACCCTTCACTTACTCGGTTTCTTGCACAAAACTACAGTATTACCAACAAAAGACTTGTCTCTAATGCAACATAAAATATCTCTTCAAGTGGGACACAATAATTTAATACAGAAGACCTCATTCAAAATGGCCAATAATGTTTGATACCTCGACTTCTTGTGAAAACGTGGAGTCAAGGCAAAAAGAACTCTTGGAATTTGACGTAAAAAAATGCGGCCAGAGCCTTAAAAGTGCATTGCGGGGTGGGAAATACCATGAATTTCGTCCCCAGACGTCCCGCCAAAAAGCGTCCATATCACAGTATTGCACATTCCAGTCCTGCGATACGAGGCCGATGCGAATTCCAGATAGCTAGGCAGTTCGATAGCACGTAGAGACCCAGCTGAAGAATCATGTAAGTGACGGCAATGATATCTCTAGCATTTCCAGTCAGTGGTATATATAACATTTCAGGTGACGCAACAAAGTAATTTCACAAGCGGAACAGTAATTTTATTGATATAATGCTTGCTTACAACTCGAACCCAAGTGGGTAGAATTCGTGGCTTCGAGAGGTTCCAGGCCAATAGGCTACTGGAATAATGATGATCTCCATGGATCCCTGGATCATACTTTATACAGGAAATCTTTTTTTATGTTACACTCATATAATACCTTAAAATAAAGCTGGGTTCTTTGCATATTATTATAGTCTATTCGCGGTATCTGCAATCTTTTTTAACCAAACTTTTGAAATATCACCCCATGTTTGAATTGTTTAATTCTTTCCTAAATATGTTAAGTGTCACAAGCATTTATACTTATGTTAACATAAAATTATCTTATATTTGGTTTAACTGAAAGTTTACTTATATTTTATCCATAAGTAACAGTATTTAATTTATAATTAATACGAATAAGCACAGGAAGAATACAGGCGTGTTAGTAATGCCTAGTAATAAATAGTTCTCGAGTAAAATATTATTAAACTGAGTGCGAACAAATACGGTGCCTTATCCCTACGGTGTAATTTCCTCTACTTGTCTAAGCTTTGTTTGCACGAGGCGAAAGAATAGCCTGAAAGTAGAACTCACAGAGGGCTTCAGAAAAGTTGGAAGGAACCACGAATGGACTATGCTTCCACTTCAGTATCCAAAATATTTTTTAAGTTATACGTTTAAAGCATTTCAGTTTACGAGAAACGCACTTCTGTGGAAAGTTAAAACCTTTATCCTTCAGCCAACACAACATGGTAACCACATTTAGCAGGGAGTATTTATTAACTTCGTATATTATCAGGAATGGCCTGTGAATTTAATTCAACAAAAATTATATCTTGTTATTTCTGTAAATTAAGTTCAATATAAATTGTTTTTAAGTAGCCATATAGCATATTATTTTTTAAATTTCGACTTAATTATTTTGAGGACAAATTTATTAAAGGTTATTTAGGGGCGATACATTTTTTGTCACTTCTTTAGACAGTCTAAAGATGTAATAATGATATTAGCTTCCTAACATAAATATTATTTGGGAACCAAAAACAATATGTTCTGGGCCATGAAGGGTTGGTAAAAATAACACATTTAAAGACAAATCTCCACTTAAAAAAAAATTATAATTTCTACGCCCTCGCTAGAAACAAATGAAAAATACATATTCTGCTTGACCTTGTTGGGAGCGATTATTTATGATTGTGAGAAACTATTTCAATCAAAATTGCGATAATCACACTTCCGGGATTTCCTTTATTCAGTTGTCATGTACTGTGAACGCAGTGTATCGTAGACTTTCTTTGTGTGCAACGTATCTGCAGCGGTATTTGCTATCTCTTTTGAGCTGTGGTTAAATCTTACGGTTTTACGTCGCACGCTTGTGGCTAAACGCTAAAGACAGCGAGAATTCCCTGCTTACGGTGGGTTCCAAACCAAAAGGTATTCCGACTTGGTTCCCACAAACGTTTCATTAATTTGATGCTTGCGCTTTACATGTCACCGATTCTGCCTCTTCACTACATGAGTTTAATGTTTGGTGATACCGGACACATAGACTCTTCTGGCTCATTGATAGAGACCTGAAAAATTCGCCGATTCATTTTGGTACAAGCTATAATTCAAAATACGTGTGTTTATATAACTTCGGCCATTGAACCACACGATGTTTGACACCACCTGGAGAACGCTGGCCCAATCGTCGCCTTCCACTGCGACAGCAGACAACCAATGTGCAGTTGACATCGGCATATTTGTACATAAGACTGTATAGTTTAGCCTGCAGGTCGTTGAACTCGCGCATTTTTCAGGTCTCTACTCATTGATAGAGACCCGGACATTTCGCGGATTATTTCGGCAACTAGCTAGACTCCACAATCCTTTGTGCATTCGAGCATCAGTTAGTAGTTCACTGGCTCTTGCTTCACTTTAACCTAGACCAGGTTACACGGTATTCGGTTCTTATTTTCCTTGCAGGTTAGTTATTGGTTGAAAGTCGTTCGGGGCGTGTGTTACAAACTATGGTCCAATGGAAGCACAAGCACACGCGTACACGTGAATGTAGTTTTACTTGTCCACAGATGAATCCGCGAAATTTCCGGGTATCTACTCATTGAAAACTATCAACCTGTATAGGTAGCGTTATGTATATATTTATACTTCTGTACGCCAGAAAATTATTTAAATTCTTTGATTCATGATTTATGGTTCGTATAAAAGCAGTGCATATTTAAAAAAATGCAATTTGATTTGGTACAAGCCAGACTTCAGATAAATGCATGCATTTGAAGTAAATTTGCAATTGTATCGCTGAATATTAGACACGTCTTGTAGGACTCCTAAATTTGCTACAAGCTTCCGAAAAAGAAAGAAAGGAATCACACACTGCATATTCTGGAGTAAATATTGGCTACCAACTGGAGCAGCAGCCAATAAACAAATCATCTGCTCGAGAATACAGAGTATTGTGAAGTCTAGCCTGGTTCCGTTTTATACCGTGAAATTATAGGGCCTCTACTAACTAATAACAAAGGAAAATGCTGTATTTTTACCTGTGTGTGTTGCACTTAAGCGAAGGGACCATTGTATGAATAGAGGGAGATTAACGTTCATGTTTCGTCATGCAGATAACACTGTTAAACCTTGTGGTGTGCATTGCATCCACTGGATCCGTCAAAACTACATAGCTTGAAATAAATCAATCACATTTTTTTTTCTGACCGATTTCTAAGGCAGCAGAGATGGAATCAAGTTACGCACAATATTGTATTTTATAAAAGCGCAGCTTTTTTGCAAAATGCATTGAAAAATTTTTCCGCATCACTGATTGGTCGCATGATATTGGCAGCTGTGCAGACGATTCAGGAGTCAAAGTTGGCGACGTGTGCGGAAGACATAACTGTCTGCCTAATCTTAAGTCTGTGTTTTAAATTACCGGTTAATTCGCATTGCGAAATATATTTTGGTATATACACGAACACAAATAGAATAAATAATAAGACTTAAAATAAATATTACCATTGCCTTTTTTTGTTAATAAAGAATGGAATTTTCCGTTTTCCAAAACGCCTGGCTCACTGGGGAAAATATTTTATTTCTTTAACACAACAATTCATTCGTTTTTTGTGGCAAAAAAATAATCCTGCTAATGTCAAAAGAACAAAAGCACGAATAACAATCACACAGAAAATACGGTAATTAAAAAAAACAGCCAGAAAAAGTTTTGAGGGTAAAACCAAACTGAATAACGAGCGTAGAGGAAGTCACAGCCGCTCCGTTCACAAATATCCTACGAACAGAAACCGCGCCTAAACAAGCTCAGCAGTTTTTATTTAGCGTTTTGGTTTACCTGTTTTTATTGCACTTTTCTGCAGCCGCTGTTTGCACGAGTAATATTTTATTATAAGATGTAATATTTTTTTTATACTGATTTTGAGTACTATGCCTAATTGTAACTCGAGCTATACATGTCTTTGTTAAGGATTCCTAACACGCTCTTATAAAGTTAAACTGTTAAATTTGCTAGGAACGAACTCGTAGTAATGACATGTAAGATTAACAAAATAAAATAAGTACTTCGAAGAACAATATGGCCTGTACATCCTGTTTTTTACCAAACGACATTTTAACTAGGACACAGATGAACTTGCAACTACATAGGCTGAGTGCCTGCCAATAATAATAAACGTTGCACAGAACATAAAACATACCTTTTTTATTGTCCATTCACAGTTACAACCAACTTTTTTTGAAGCCCTGCCTAAGTTCTACTTTCAGGCTATTCCTACGCCTCGTGCAAACTAAGCTTAACCAATTATAGAAAATTACACCAAAGGGACAGCGCATCGTATTCGTGCGCACTCATTTCCATAATATGTTGCATGAGAACTATTTCTTACTAGTAGTGACCTGAAAAATTCGCCAGTTCAATGACCTGTAGGCTAGACTGCACAGTCATGTGTACAAATATGCCGAAATAAACTGCACATTGGTTGTATGCTGTACAGGGGAAGGCAACCATTGTGCCAGCGTTCTCTAGGAGGCGGTCAAGAACCGCGTGGACCAATAGCTGAAGTTATATAGACGCACGTGTTTTCAATTCTTGCTTGTCCCAAAATGAATCCGCGAATTCTTCAGGTCTGTACTTACTAGGCATTACGAACACAACTAGCAATTTTGCTCGGTTTATACTCATATTAATCAAAAATGAAATGTTATAATTTATAGATAAAATATTTTCGGTAAAATTTAAATTCTACTCATAAGATACAATTATGTAAACAAAAGTAAAAACGCCTGTGATACATGACCAGGGTAGTGTAAAATTCGCGTTATTATTTGGCATCGGGCTGAACTGTACAGTACTGTATGCACTAGAGCTGACGGCGTTTCTCCATTGGCTGCTGCATAAATGTGAATTAACTTACTTTCTGACTTAACTGCGCGTGATTGGGGCACAAACTTGTGGTGCGTTTATTTATTGGTGCAGAGTTACCCCGGGCATGTCAAATAAAGTATGGTCCAATGACAAACGTATTGCAAATGCGCACGTGTTTGAAGTTTCACGTGTTCCCAAATAATAACGCTAATTCCGCAGGTCACAACACGAGGTATTTTCGAACCAACCAAACACCTCATACTTGGGGCGTTTTTTCAAAGGTTTGATTAAAAAAAGTGTGAAGATATGGCCAATACGGAGAGATCTATAAAAAAATTCGCTGATTAATTTTGGGACTAGCTAGAATTGGAAAACTCTTATGTTTGTGTCACCTTCGCCATTGGTCCACGCGTAACTTGACACCTCCTGGAGAATTATGGGCCAATTAGAAACACGCGCAACAATATGCACGCCCAATCATCGGCCTTCACTTTCGCAGCAAAGAGCCAGTGGTCAATTGATATAAGTACAATTGGGGGGTTTAACACGCGAACTCTTCAGGTCCCTACCAATGCGTGAGCCAATAAGGTGAGTGAGAATGCAGGGACTAGTAGAACTGTTTTTCTAGTAGTGGTGTATAAAGGTGACTCGGTTGTAGCGTGTCTTCATCTCCACAAAACGTGCACAGACCCCACTGCACTAAATTTGTCGTGCATGAGCACCACGTGGGGTTTCCAAGAACTCGAGATGATGGAGACAAGTGCCGCTGCAATGTGTCCCGTCCTGCGGCGTGGAAAAGTTTTGCTCGTATCATCCCCGCGGTGTGTGGTACGTGGAATTCGTGCTGACCTGAAATTTTATTTCACTTGCATCCCGTGTAAGCGGCAGAATTTCTTGATGCTCTGCTGAACAACTCAGTTGCAATAAAGCGCTGTTCGTGCGCACCTCGTCTCGTGTAGAAATTTCGGGTTCTGTGCTACCACCTGAAGAAGGGCAAATTAATCCCGGTTGCTTGAAATATTCGCACACTTTTTTCCTTCTTTGGTTTCAAAGTCAAAAAATATTCGACCCTCGCCACATATATTTAAATGTAAAAATTATCAAAAGCATTTACAGTATTAGCGAAACAGGAAAACATTTAAAATTTTCATTTCTCACTTCTTGCCTAAATGCAGTTTAAACGTGAGTGATCACAGAAACTTTTTTTGTGTAATTTGTTAGTTATTTTAACAACCTGGTAAAAAAACAACATTCTAAAGAAAAAAAAATTAAAACCTAAATAAATTAATGCAGTAATAAAGTTATGATATCCGGGGAAATATTTAATTTAAATTTCGCGTAAGTATACTTTGCAAGTGTAAATCGGCCTCTAGTTGGCGAACAGGTTTTTAGTTATGCAATTAATCCGACTGTCAGTTTGAAAAAGAAGCACTGCAGTTCACGTGTTACGCACGGCTCATTGCCATAAATAGAGTTAAGAAAATGTAATGTATATTCTATTCGCGGTTTCTCCACACTTTTTGAATCGAACATTTGAAAAATCACCCCATGTATGACATGTTTAGTTATTTCACGAATACGTTATTATCAAAGCCGTCTTATACCTCTCTTAACATAAAACTTCTTAATTTTCGTTTATTTGAATTTTTGCCTATATTTTATGTATAAATCAAAATACTTGATTTATAATAAATAAAAATAAAAACAGTACTAAAACACATGTGTTGGTAGTGCCTCGTAAGAAATAGTTCTCAAACAAAATAATATTACAAATGAGTGCGCACGAATTCGGCGCGGTGTCGTTTGGTGTAATTTTATAGACTTGGTTAAGCTTAGTTTGCACGAGGCGGAGGAATATTCTGGTAGTAGAACTTTAGCAGGGCTTCAGAAAAGTGTGACGTAACCGTGAATGAATTATATTATATTCATGGGCCTGTAGACTGGAGTCCACACTCAAGTATACTCAAGATTCAGCTGCTTGTTCGTTGGCTGTTTTAACAACGGGAAAACATTTTTACCTCAGAACAGGAAGCGCAAAATTCCGCCCATGTTTCCTTGCAGGTTTGTAATTGACAAGCGTGCACGCAAGAAGTGCCTCACAGACTCCAATAAAATTGCAAAATGTAGACATGTTTAAAATCTGCCTTGTCCTGCAGTAATATAAAGAACTATTACTGGCGTTACAGTTCACATATTAACACTTTGAGCGTTGCCGACGTAATATTATGTCGTCTGAATTCAACTGAGTTGTATGGAGTCTGTCGTAACATTACGACATCCGCATTCTTTGAAGACATGGGCGAAGAAACATTCCTTCGCCAGAAGTTTTCATATGGTTCTCTACATGGTAATATTGCGTGAGGAACGCTTTTAAGTGTAAATTACTCAAATGAACACGATGGCTTGTACATTATTATAAGTGGAATAGAAAATTTGATAGGGGCACTTTCAATTGGGAATTTTATAGGCAGACAGTTGGCCAATCATGAACGTTGCACAGTATAGCAAGCGTGTCCGGTGTTGTGTGACTGTAGGTCGTGAAGTCGTGAATATAGGTGATTCAATTCTAGCTTGTCTTAATCGTCAGTTCATACGTAGCGCACTCAAAGTGTTAACCGCTCAACGTATACATTAGTTTTCCGTTTCAGATGTTTCGAAAGAGGAAATTTATTTTGCAAAAGTACTTACGAATTCTATAATACAACTAACACTTCGGGACGTATGGAAAATGTTTTAGCAGATTCGTGGCACAAGAAGCGACCAATTATAAAACAGTTGGTGTGAGCAGCAGCCAATAGCACTACTCAGGTAAAGGCGCTGTCTGTATTGGTTCTAGCTTCTGTGCTTGCACAGCCATGACCTTGATGTTACCTATTATGCAGCATGTCAGGCGTGAACGAGTAAACTCGGTATGAGATGTTAACGTGCTGTTACGCAGCTACTTGTGAGGTTAACAAATGCAGGGGTAGTTCCACAAGTCAACTAATTTCCATCCACAGTCGTTTTAAGCTATTTTTAATGCGATTAATTGTCTTTGCGGAGAAAGAGAGAAAGGAACTTTTTCTTCAAAGCCAACCAGACGCACAAACACGCCACAATTGTACCCAGCGTTTGTTCAGGGGCTGTGATGAATACTCATGAAGACACGGTAAGCAGAAATAAATGTCAAAGGGAAGAGAATCCTGTGAAAGACAAATGAAAGGAGGAAAGAAAAGCAAAGCAAGAAGACTAACTGAAATTACTGTTCCAACTCTATTTAACACGTGCTACTGCTTTTATTGCGAAAAAAAACTTTTCCCTGACTCATAAAATTATACAAGGGACACCAGCGTAACAAATTTATTTGGTAATATTACAGAAAACCAAAATATTGGTTGAAAATTGTCAACATTTTTATATAGCTTATCGTTTTAAAGTATTTTATTTTGATTGACCCGATGATAACTAACAAGTTTGAGCGAATAAAATTAAGAAAATAAAAATGGTAATTCGAAATTGAATGGAAGAAATGCCATATGTGTAATTCTTCTGCATACTGTATTCCAAAAGTCAGGACCATAATTGACAACAGCGAGGTTCATTCGAATAAAGCCAGAATACGAACTAGTTTTCTTTCGTTCCCTGCCTTAACTTGGAGTGAAATTTGGAGGCTTGTAGAGGCGCTTTGTATTCATGTAAATTCTTGTCGACAGAATACTTGCACAGTCTCGTTCGTTCTCTTGATTACTTGTCCGGTTAGTTTTGTCTCGTTACTTCAAGTTTTTCCATTTATATTCGCGATGTTATTTACGTATACTGATAACAGCTAAACTTGGCATATTTTTGGCCTGTCCGTTCTGAATCATAATCTCCTTGCGAACCTGAATGAAAAACAAAATTAAATAGATGAGGTTATGAGATTTTATTCTCAAGAAAATAGTAAATGATAGAGCAACATCATGAAAACATCGTATTAGAAGGGTAAAAAATACGCATGTCTATTTTTCATGTCTAAAAACCACGAGAGAAAATTTTCATTCATTGTCATAGGATGCAGTGATGTAACGGGCGCGGGAGGGGGAAACGGGAATTTGACTGATTGCTCGCGTCTAATGGAATGTTTACATATCTGACGTCTTCCGTTGGTTATAGGCTGTTCGTTGTGCCTGAAGAAGTTTGCTCATCTTGCTGAGCTAATGGAAATTCTGATGTTATAATAACGAACCTTTGTAATTCGTCTACAAACTTTTAAGCCGCATCGAAAAAAAAATGCATAATTATAACATAAATATAACAAGACTTCCTAATATTTTGGAAAATATTTGGGAGAAAACGATTTTTACAATCTTTTCTCGGTAGGCCTAAAGTTACCCGCCTCCGAGGCAGAAAATGTATTTCACTCGCGTCATGGAAGCTTGCATGACTTGTAATATGCGTACCTGGCCAGGAAATTATTAGCTTAACGTTATTTATTTTTTTACTTCTTCTATTTTTATTTGGTAACCCATCATCTTAACTACCAATTTTTAGTTTCATATGTTTTAAAAGAATGAATTTTTATTCTGGAAAGTACTTTCGCAACCCTAACTGTAGGTAAGAATATGGAACCTATAACAAGAGTTCCTGAGGGTCCAGTACACAAGCAGCTGCTGAGAATAAAGTTTCTGTGTTCCAACAGCGAACAAACAGCGAAGAATATGCAAGTATACAGAAGTAAATCGGCGTGGTGTTTCCTCTGACGCACTGAGAAATAAAAATGTTTGTAGGAACCATTCTGACCGTTAAAATAAGGACTGGCATCTGATGGGTTATACGTCCCTGCTAAATATGGTCAGGCCAACAGAACTGTCCGTTATATTCCCGTCTGAGATGGTATTGGCTACCATGCGTATGGTTGCTACAGCAGAGGACTGCGTTCCTACTTCGAAAGCATATAGCAGGTACCTCTAACACGAAACAACTTCAACAATATTTGGATTGTTCCCTAAACAACTAGGATTGCAATAACCTAGGAGAATGTTCCGTTCCTGCTAGCCTAAAACCAGATTACAGAACCGTTTGGTACTAGCAACAGGATATTCTTCTAGGTTATTACAATCCTAGTTGTTGAGGGAGCAATCCAAATATTGTTGAAAGTGTTCTGTTGGAGGTACTGTATGTTTTGAAGCAGGAACGCAACGCTCTGCTGCAGCAACCATATACACAGTAGCAGATACAATCACAGACAGGAAGAGGCCGGAAGGTGGTGCAGCGGCTAGAGCCTCCCACCAAGACTAACCGGGTTCAATTCCCGACGGGATCGTTACCGGACGATGCCACTGGTCGACGGGATTTTCTCGGGTATCTCCTGTTTCCCCCGTCCTTGCTTATAGACCCCGGTGTTAAGAGTTACCCAAACTTCTCCACGCTCCAATCTATAGACCGGAATACAATAAACAATTATGTTGGTATTACTACATATATTAACAATGGGCTATTATGATGGTACTTACAACCCAACAAATGGTTGTCCCTATTTAAGCAGTTGAGTCTATTCGTGGTTTCTTCACACTTGGTTATATCTATAGAGGTAAAATATTGGTGGGTATATTAACCCCTCAGAAATTACACACCTCGCGTTAAATCTCGTTTTTGCGCGGAATTAGAATTCCGATTAATGTATTCAGGGCTTAACTCGTAAACGACGGTAACAGCATTTGGACGAAGATATGCTGGTTTCCATGATGCAAGCAAGGATAATAACTCACAACGTATCTTTCGGTGAAGAAGTATGCATTACTCCTTTATATTCTGCGTTCGAGAGCAAATATCACACGAAATAATTCCCCGCGCGGCTTAAATTACATGATAGCAATTTTGTTACCCTTATTCGTACTAAGATCGATTAACATATTCAGATCTGCCTCTAACTACAGCTCGGACTGAGGAAATCTCCTGCCCTTCGAGACTGGATAGTCAACAACATATGTTCAGTCTTTCACTCGCCACTTGATAATCATACAAAAACTCTACGGTTATAACATAAGAATAAACTTCTAAAATTGTATCAATTGGCACGACAAAATAATAAAACGTAGTTAAGCTAACCCTTTAAACTTCACATTAATTTTCCATTTCAAAAGTTGCAGAAGAGAAAATTTACGACGTGAAAAGTATTTTCGAATTTCTTATAACAACTGACACTCTGGGACTAATGGAAAGAGTTTCAGTAAATCCATGGCATATTAAACAAACAATGGTAAAAGAGTTGGTGTACCAGCGGCCAGCGTCGTAGGTAAGGCGATGTTTATATTGGTGGTAGCGTCTCGTCTTTCACAGGAACGGTCATGGCTTCACATGTTATGCAGCAAGTCAAATGCGAGAGTGTACTCGGGATGATACGTTAAGAGGTTAATGATGGCACTTTAATTGCAAAACATTTAACTCGGCGTTCGATAGGTAGTGGACCTTATAATTTCGCGTTTTAATTCAGTACCAAGGTAGGCGGCATACAATTGTATGTTAGTTTCGTGAGTGTCATTGGACCTCCGCTCATCCGACACGCCCTGCAGGACTCGCAACCAATAGTAAACACTCAGCACTCTGGTGGCTTCTCTCCGTGTGGCCAGGTGTGACAGGAGGATGTGCTGTGCCTGTGGCAGCAGACAATGAACAAGTGGCTTCTGCTCGAGTATGTAGAGGACTGTGGAGTCTAGCTTGGTGCCGTCTCATAACACGAAATGGTAGCGTCCTATCAATTCGTAGGGACAGGACAATTTCTCGTTTTAAACTCTCTTCACGCGAGACTCCACGATCCTACGTATTTTCGAGCCTCAGCTTTTTGTTCATTGGCTGTGAACCAATTGCAAACATAACGTAAATGTACATGTGTTTGAATTTTAGCTTGACCTAAAATGAATTCACGAAATTGTTCAGTCTCAAATGATTGCTGGTTGCATGCAAGCCAATAGGGAACTATGCGTAGAGTAGAGGAGGTGAGTTGTTGGCGTCACAGTGGACAAAATAGACAGTGGTAAATGGAAATACAGCAACCTGCATTTGCGATGGGAAATGACGACCAGCTTGTCGCTTGTCTTCAGGCAGTGAGCATGCACCAACTCAAGCATTAAGGGTCCCGCCTGCCTGCAGTAACTATGCGCGCTCGAGGCCTCGAAACGCGGAAGCGGTAACGCCGACCCTTCCTCACTCATCACTTGCTTCATCGCCTCTACGCGCAAGGCTCGCTACTCGCGTGCGGTCTTTCCTCCGGCTACTCGCCTGAACGCTATTAAGGC
>NQII01001508.1:149291-168760 GCA_002778355.1 Clitarchus hookeri
AGCGCGGGAACTATAAGGGTCACACTGGCACGCGCTACAAGAGCGCCATCGCCGCTACGTGCAGGGCTCTGAACTGGCGTCCAGTGTTCTCGTAGCGCTGCGCGTATCTATGGGTAAAGATAATGGTTTATCGCGGGAAAAGTTTACTGTCGGCTAGGATTCAACGAACTGTACACATGTCCGACAATTATTCAATCCTAATTGGCTGCAATGCATGTACGAAGCTATCAATCCATTTCACTTGGCAAATGAGGATTGTGATACTATAAGGCAGAACATTCGTGATTGGTCTGCAACAACTTAGCAGAGTCAAAACCTTTTTTATTCAATCATGTTATAGAAGATATGTTGCCCAAAAAATGATTCGCAGTTTTTCCTATCATCTCTACCTATGGCTATGGATAGGTGTATTTCGCGAAAATATTTATGGTCAAGCTATACTTCAATATCCTTCGTTCACAACTACAACTTCCTTCGGTTATTGACCGCGTGTCAAAGTTGGCAAAGTTCAATACAGGCCGTATCGTTAGAGGACTCCCATGTAAGATGTACATCATGCGTGGTGATTTTAAAGTTCCATTCCGTCCTCGTATAAGGTATGATGACTTTTCGTAGGTAAACTTACAGGGGGCACGTTTAATACATAGTTTCGTAAAAAAAAACAGAATTTCAAATACTTAGTTGAAGCGCCAGTGACCCTAAACGCTAATAAAGACAGTAGTATGCTGCGTGTCTAAAGACTACTCTGAATTTTCTCTATAGAAAAATTACCTGCTAAAACTGATTTTTTAAACACTCGTTTTGGCCATTTTCACGACCGAAAAAAAAAATCCTCGTAGTCTAAATGAGGAGATGAAAATTTTATTTACGAAACGCTTCTTAATTGCTTATCTTGTTTAGACACCACTAAACAATATCCAGCAGTTTTAAAATCACGTGGTTTCTCCGAGCGCCAGGCAGGCGAAGTTCTCAAATATGTAATTTGTGGGAGGCCGCGATGGAGTAATGGTTAGACAACTCGCCTCCCACCAAGACGAACCTGGTTCGATTCCCGGTGTTGTCGGTCCCGGATTTTCGCGTGTGGGAATCGTGCCGGACGATGCCACTGGTCGGCAGGTTTTCTCGAGGATCTCCTGTTTCTCCCACCCTTTCATTCCGGCGCTGCTCCATATTCACCTCTCTTCACAATCATCGGCTCACGAGACCTCGATGTCAAGAGCCGTCCAAATCTCTCCACTCCACTCATCGCTCCGCCCCAGGGCGTGTGAAATGAAGTTGGCCTGTGGTACGATGAGACACGTAGTGCAAACATACACGTGCTTAAATTCTATCTTGTCGCCAAAAATAACGCAGATTTCGCACATCTCTACCAGTAGCATAAGCAGGACAAATGCTCAGGCGTTTGCGGACTAGTTCCGTACCAAATTATTTTGCGAATTCCCCCTATCTTCGGCCATTGCGTGTTTATGTTTAATCAGAATAGTCACTGTTGGTTGACACCAGACACACCACCATAAGAAGCGATTTTAACCTGGTCGCTCATAAAACGAAGTACGTTTATCACGTATTGAAAAATGATGCAAAACATTTTTTGATAATATTAATGAAAATTAATTTTATGGTTACGGAAAAGGATTTTTTGTCAAACATTATTTTTTAAGATTTTCTGTAAGAAAGCGGGGACCAGAAATGTGCCTGTTTTTATGCCGATTTTAGTACATTTGGAAGTATTTATGGTTGCAAAAAGATAACTTGTGGCATTTCAATTTGTAATACATTTTGCTGTTAACACAATTATTGTAAACTTGCCACTTAATTTTATGTAAAATAGTGTTTATATATAATAGCGATTACAAAAAGTCACTAACAAACTGTTTCTTAGCAACTACAAATCGTATTTTTTTTGTTATCGTCAAAAAACCTTGGCGCTATAAATTTTCATAAAATACCTTTCCCAGTTTATACTACAGGATATGCACATAGCATTTATTTTAATTTAGGGAAAAAAACACATCTAACTTTCTCTCTTTTGTGCGTCAAAAATAATGGGATTCTGTTAGTTTTTTTTTTCCCCCTTTCCTTTTTTTGCTAGTGTACCAGAAGAATGTGAACGTTGTCTCGGAGTGATATTTATGGTTTGCTTTCTTCTGGCGACACGTCAGCGTGCCTTGGGCTATAGACGGGAACCACCATTCTCTTGCATTTTCACGAAGATATCGCCGGTACGCGCTCGTCTCGAGCTACGGAAATCCGACGTATAGATCGATGATCGTGTTGACGTGGTCATATTTTCCCACGTAACGGCACACGCACATTCCGTTCATTTTTGCACGTCAGGATATCTTTATAACAAGGGACAACCAAATTTCGCTAAGAGATTCCCTCACATGTTATATTTCGATAGTGCCGTACGGGCACATCAGCGGATTTCCTTTGCTTATTGGCCGCGCGCCTTTGTGAGAAAACATTTTCTTACTTGGCACGGCCAATAAGAATTAGATGATAACTCCGACAATGTACGTCCGTGATTTTCCGGCAGCAAATCATCAAATCACGAAAGCGGTTCTGAGCTGAAGTGGTATGAAGATTGGTAACTCCATAGCTAGAGAAGAAATTACTAACAATAATGTCGAAGAATCGTTTCATACGTGAAAATCATAGCAAAATTCCTGTTTACAATTTACCGAACTCTTTGCCGCATGCCAAAGAATAGGAAAGTTGTCACTTGGACTCTAAAGTGTAGCCAATATTTTATCATATATAATAAAAATCGTGCTTTTCTGACAATTTTGGTAATATGTGTACAATTTTTAATGAGTTCTGCGTATTGTACAGTCGGCTGCAATACTTATTGGTAACATCTCTTCTTGTACCTTAAATGCCAACTGAATAATCCTTCTAAAATATTTTGAAACCGGATTTATTTCCTGCTTCTCGTGAGCTTGTGTAGTAACAATCGCCGTTGTTAATTTAGCGTGCCGAGCAGATGAAGTTGGTAATGCTGTTTGCATACACTATATACACGACAGTAGTAACCAATGAGTAAGCGGAATTATTCAGGATTCAATTAAAACAGCGCTCGAATCGGCTTTAAATGTGATAATACGCTACATTTATGGCTTCATTAAATTAGATATTGTGGTATGGGTGAGATTTCGTAACAGTTTTTTCCTGATTGTTTGAGTATTATTCGTCTATCACTGAAGCATTAGAAGTACAGTTATGAACACGTTAAACTGGTGTTTCCATTAAAAATTACCATAGAACAAGGAATCTCAGCGAGTCCTAAAGGATAAAAATAACTTATTATCTTATATAAAGTATTAACATATATTTGAACAATATATATTTATTAGGAAGCTGCCAAAGTTCGCATTATTACCTAGCAGCACACTAATCTGCAAGACGCTGTACGCTTGCTTGGCACCTACCATTGGCTGACATTTAATGTGACACCCACGAGACTGTTTTAGCCAGTAACAAAAATTCACCGGTAGAGTGGCCAACGCCTTGTCACAGAGTAAATAAGTACACAGAGACGAAATTACGTGGCGGTTCCTTTGCTGTGGGCTTACCCATTCTCTGATTGGCCGCGCAAAACTTTGGAGACAGGCTACTGCGTGTTGTGGTAGGTTCCCTATTGGCCGGGCTGCGGATTGGACCTGATTGGCGAACAGCGATCACTTGTTTGTGCGATTTTTCTTTCACGTAACATGGCTTTGTATGAGCCTTAAAGAGACATGGGCCTTTTTTTCCTGTAATCACCTTATTAATTTTTTTGTATGCCCTTTTGGCTTTAATGAAAAAGTTGGTTCAAATTATGTTACGATTAAAACGGTACGAAAATAAGACGTTTAGTTGGGAGTTAAAAACTGTAATGGAACTACTTTGTTTTCTCAATGTTATTACAGTAGTGCCACTGTAACTTAGGACTTGGGAGCTCTGCCAATGTCGGGGCACTTCTCCCCGGGAAAGGAAACAACTGCACGACGATGGTACGACAGATAGGAGGGAGTGCCCGCATATTCGTCAGCCCGCCTGCCAACTACCTGAGTTTGGTGCTTTGCAAGTCGTTCTTTCTCTCTCTTTCACTTGGGAGGGCGGAAACAAGTCCGTTCTTAGGCCGGCGTGACTGTAGTGTGTTTGTATGTATCATGTTCCTCTCCAGGCGCAACTGGGAGGAGTGGCAAGGGGTGCAAACTAGAACAGTGCTAAAAGTACGAGTATGTATATAACAATACAAGTTTATGACTGGGCATTTTTAAAAGAAATGGTTTTGTTTATTCCCTGAGCCATTTATGTAACCGTTTATAGGCGAAGTGAACAAAAGCGGCATCGCTACAAACCTAATGAGCAGAGACGCTACCATTTCGTGTTATGACACGGCACCAAGCTACACTCCACAGTCCTCTATACACTCGAGCAGAGGTCACTTGTTCTATGATGCTACCACAGACAGAGCTCATTCTCCTGTTACACCCGGTCACACTGGATGAAACCACCAGAGTTTGAATGTTTACTATTGGTTGTGAGTCCTGAAGGGCGTGTCGGACGAACGGAGGTCCAATGACACACGTGGAACAAACAACCACTTCTCGGCAGCCTACCTTGATACTGAATTATAACGCAAAATGGTAAAGTCTGTGTTAATTTTTCATCTCAGCTGTTACAAAATAAATAATGTTTGGTCTGGTATGTACTTCAAAATTCGCGTAAAGAGTCCATGCCTAGTTGTATTACAAAACTTTTGTAATTTGGAAGGTTTTTACTTGCTACGCATAGTAGGCGCCTGCACGCGAATCACAGACGGTCAATGCCAGAGTAAAGCGACTCTGATTGGCCCAGCCGAATACCGAAATGTTTACCCAATGAGATAAGCGGCCAATAGTCAAGGAAATCTGCAGGTGTGTAAGTATGATAATGGAATTTACCCTTCGTGTATTTCTTTCCCTGTGTACTGTTAAACATTGCCTATGAGTAGGGGCAGTGATATTTCGCGAAAATATTTCGAGACAATATACAGTCCAAAGCACTATAGGGTCGTCCAACTTGTTTGATTGGTTAAAAAGTGTTCTGGCCCATGTTAACCGTTTGTGCACGTATCACGAAGGTTCAGTGTCGGAGTTACCTAGTCCTGAGTGGCTTGGTAAAAGACGGACACGGCACCAGCAGCCAATGGAGGTATCACAACAGCTGAGGTGTGTATATAGTATTGAANTCAAGCGCCGGCAGTTGTCGATAGCTTAAGGCTCTTGTGCACGTAGAGCTGTTTTGCGTGTTCAAGGTCCAGAACCGTGGTAGCTATACGGGCGACACTAACACGCGGGACTAGCGCCTCGTCGCTCTTACGCGCAAGGCGTGTAAGTGTTTCCGTCGGGAAACTGTACTTAGCAAAATTTTATGTGTAACAGCGAGACTTTGTTACCCGTGATGAAAAAACACAGATCAAACTACGCCCTTATAGTTGTACTTTTCTTCTACCCCTAAGGAAACGGCGAAAACAAACTCTAAAAATGTTATTTATTGCCATTTTCTCGAATTATTTCTCTTTGTATACACTTAAAATGATAATAAAAGAAAAAAATTTACGGGCTTGCGATATTGGCTTTTAATTCTTTTGACATGAAGTCGTATTCCCAGAATATTTAGTTACCGAGATACACGTAATCGTGTAAACAACGATTACACAGAACATACATTTTAGTACACAGTCCTCTTAAATGTACAGGAAGTCGACTGACTGTTGGTGTTGGCCGCGTACAGCAGCGAACATAATTTTACCTATTTTGCAGCATGCCGTACGGACACGAATGAATTCGGAACAATAGGCTTCGTACGAATTCCACAGTTGAGCAATGTTGACTGCTTCAGGTTTATAGTGTACGGAATCCGGTGCTCGCGCGATACTCAATCTCACGCCTACGAAGTACTCGAGCCTGGAGTTTTATACCACAATGAAGTTCCGCCGCTAACATCTGGGAGGAGAGCAGAGACAAATAAGAGTAGATTGCTACGTGCAAGGGAGAGAATTACGATTTCAACGTTGGCACGAAGGAGTGGCTTTCGCAAAGGAGCTTGTTTTGTGTTTAAACTCGTACACCGTTAGAAAAATCAATAAATCAGAGAAAAATTTTCAAGTACTGTAGAGATAAAGTACGGAAAAAACTATATATATAGCCAAGAATAACAAAACAGATCTCCGTATTTATAAAGTATGACACATTTTTCTGTTTGATGTAACTTTGGTAGTCGGGTGCAAAAAACGCCGTGCCTACAGAAAGCGTTCTTCAATACTGTTCCCAGAAAATTATATTTGTAACATTTAAAATATAGTCCATTCATGGTAACTTCAACGTTTTTCTGAAGTCCTGCTAAGTTCTACTTCCAGGATATTTCTCCGGCTCGTGCAAACAAAGACTAACCAAGTATAGAAAATTACACCAGCAGTACAACGCACCGTATTCGTGCGCACTCGTAGTGATATTTTGCATAAGAATGTTTTTTTACTAATTATAAATTATATATTATAATTTATACATAAATTATAAGTTAAAGTTTAATTTAACCAAATAGACCATATTCACGATAACATCATTTAGCCTTTCACATAACAGAAGCTAGCAAAAGAAAAACGTACCTTTAATACTTTCACATTACGCAAAACTGAAAAATTACTGCCATAACTTTTCATTGCTAGCCAAGTCTATGTTTAGATAAGATTCCTCGGGTGAATATAGCCTTATAAATAAATAAATACCCTTATTTTGTCTTGTGTTCAAGTCCCTTCAGAGAAATAAAATCATGAATATTTAACAGCCACTCTATTTAAACAGATATTTTACTCGAAAATGTATTAATGTAAAAGCTTGTAAACTCATAAAAACTGTATTAAGTTCACGGAGAGTGTGTTCTTCAGAGAAAAGATTGTTCATCAGTTTATGCTCATTTTTAGAGTTTTTTCGACCGTTTACTTTTCACAAATTTACGGTAATTTTTTGAATAATTTGTTACAAAATACTACAAGATCTACAAAAAACCTTAAAGAATATTTAACAGAAATGTTTCGGTAGTAAAATTAATTTTACAGATTTAGCTATAGTGCAGCTGTGTTAAAAAAAACTCTGCAAGAAGAAATCATCACATGCATGTCTTACTTTACCGTAATGGAATAAATCGTTGTGTCATCTAAAAGTACTCCGTGAAAATTTATGATTTCATAAGAGGGATGATGGCTCACAAACCGTATTCAAGATCAAGGGATCGATCAGGGTTCAAACACTCAGTCGCTGAATAGGTAAGTACACACAAGTGAGATGGGCTGCACAGTAAAAACATATCTGTACTTGTTACAAGCAATTATTTGGAAACTAGCTGCCAAATATTTTCTTGTAACTCTGCAGCTGAAATATTGTACATTTACAAAACATAGCTTTGGGAAACCTACAAAACTGTTTATGAAGCTCGTTATTTATAATAAACCTGAAGTATAAAACACTTGGTTGTTTAAATTCAAAAATAGTTTTACACATTCTACACAAAGGCTTTGCGAAATTTACTCTAATTAATTTGTGGTGTTACAAATATATTTGACAATTAGTTTCCAAAGGATTCCTTCTACAAATACACAGATTATTTACAGTGTGGTGGTTCCTTTGACGGAAGCGTGCTCGCTCTCTGAATGGCTACGCGAGGCTCTGAGAACGGGACTTCTGCCTGATTGGCTACCACGTTGTTGTTTCCCCTTTTTAAGGTCAGAAGGCTAGGTTAAGAGGGTGTAGAAAGGTGAACTAGGAATAGAGTAAAAGAGACCCATTAAAGATAATCAGAATAGATTTAAAAATAAAGATAAATTTATTATCAAATTAATGGCCTTGACCTACAGAGGACCAGGGAAAAGTTCGAGGAACGATGATAATGAAAGGGACTTGCCATGGGCGCCGGCAGCAGGGTGCAAGGGGGTGCACTTGCACCCCCCCTGTCAGGTTAGAAAATACATAGAAAAAAACACATTTTTTTTATTAAGTTACTGTTTAAATAAAAACTGAAGGCATCTAGGTTGCTGTCCAAATTTGTTCATCACCTTGTCAATAAATTCAGTATCCTCCTCTACTCTTTTCCTGTGAACACTGAGCATGCACAGGCCGCTTAGCCTCGCGTCTCCCATCGTTGAGCGATTCCACGTCTTGACACGTCGTAACGTGCTAAATGTAAGTTCAATGCTACATGTTGCTGGAATAGTTAAACCAATTTTGATTGCCTCACATACCGCTGGGTAAAACGGAGTGGCTTGAGCAATTACATCTGCGTGTTCAACAACAGATTCATTAAAAACCGCATTATTTGCTTAATTTGTCTTCATCATCTCGTACCATGTGGTATCCTCGGCAATAAAATAATTTAGAAGACCTCCGTAGCGGTTCTGTAAATCTTCTGCTATCGCTAAAAATGCTTATTTGTCTCATTTTCTCATATTTTCTGGGTGAAGCTGCATAAGCGAAAATTCTATCCTGTGTGTTGACGAAAATCGATTTTATAGTGAAGAAATAATAGAACCTAAGTATGGGATCAATATACATATTCTGAAAAATTCTTCCACATTTTCAGATGGTTGATTTCATCTGTAAGTCTGTTTTGCCACTACTCGAGGACGCTTAAATTCAACATCCAGGTTTTCGTAAATTTTTTGAGCTTTCTCGAAAATGACTGCAAACTCCGTAGAGGCATTATCGCGGTGAGATTGAAGCACATTAGTTAATTTATTTACGTGATCGTGTATTGCCTTTATATTCATATTTACTTCTTGTAATTGATTGCACACGGGTTCAAGTTTGGCAGAATAGGAAGCAATTACAAAAAGTGTCACAATGTATGTTGAAGAAGTTGCAGTCGTGTAGAGCTGATACGCTTTGGTTTTCGTTGTAGAGTTCAGCGTGTCCTGCGAAAGTTCTTCTAAAACTTGTACAATAATCAGAAAGTTTTCTGATACTTTTGTACTTTCCTGTCCAGCGCGTTTCACAAAATAGAGGTATATTTGGAATTTTATTCCACCGCAACGTACTCTCTCTAAAAAACTTTATAATGTCCTTTGTAGTTCCAGAAGTATTTCTCACTTCACTGACAGTATTCAGGTCATTAATGACAAGATTCAATACATGGCTTGCACAGTGGAAAAATAGGGCTGAAGGATATTTATCATTAATAATTTTCTGAACACCACCTATGTGACCTGCCATTGCAGCACACCCGTCGTATCCTCGGCCAACAAGTTTATTTAAATCAAAATTACAATCTTGCAGGAAGCGAATAATAGTTTCCGAAATGGCTTTTGCGTTCAATTCTTGTACCGGTACATATCCGAGGAATTCTTCACAAATTATTGGTTTTTTATCATCTTTATCATAACGTAGATAGCGAACACCAATCGATAATTGCTCTGTGCCACTAATATCAGCAGTCTCATCAGCCAAAACCGAAAAAGCTGAAGCATGTTTCACCTCCTCGATCGTTTTGCTTTTCAGAACATCGGAACAAATTTCAATCAATTCGTTTTGAATTTGATGCGATATGTATGAGGATTTTTTTGCTCCTGATTCTAAATGATTCTTCAAAATCTCGTCTCCCGAGTCAACTCGAAAATGTAGCAGGTCTGTAAAAACAGAACCCTCGTCCACTTTCCCACGAAGTGGAAGGTCATGTCGCCCGCAAAATAAAATTGTTGATACGATAGATCGAAATTTTAAACGATTTTCTTCAACTTCCTTGTGATATGCCGTATTTAAAGATTCATGAACGCCTAGTCCCCTTCTACCCATGATCTTTTCAAATGTATTTGACGAAGCCAGTGCATCACAATGCCACTTACTTGTCGCATGAGACTGTGCAGCATCATGGAACTTTTGATATTTGAGGCAAGGAGATACTATAAACTGTCCTTGTAGACCGCGCTTCACTGGAGGCCGAAATAAAACACATATCCTACACAGAGGTCCCTTTGCTATAGCGGAGTAGGTTAATCACGGATATGTTGTAAGCCATTCATGTCGGAAAGCTCGTTTAGCATCAAGGTTAACGTCATTTTTAAAATTGTACGTTTTACTAGGGTTCCAAGGATGTCTTAGTAATTTCAAACGTAGATCATCATTGACTTGATAACCGAGGTCCAAACACAACCCAATATCCAATAATGGATTAGTTGTGCTTCTGCTAGAAAAATCGAGCGATGCATCTGCTTGAAAATCTTTACGCGCAGAGCTGGTACCTTTAAGCGAAAAGGATTCTTATATAATAAATAAACTAATCGAATAACGCATTCAGAAAAAAAAATCAATAATATTTCTTGAAATGATATGATGTATACTTTACCAATTTTTGTGATAACAAATCAGTTAACATTTAAGTAGTGATTTTAAAAGTTTTTATTAATTTATAAAACTTTGTATTTTAATGTATATTTTTATAACTTCTATACATAATCATTCTAAAGAAAATAATGCAAGAGTTTCATGTTGGGCAAGAATTCCGTAACGAAGAGAGTCGAGTTTAACAGCGTGCTGCGAAAGATTCTCTATTGAGCATGGGCTCTCGGTTGGAAAGTAAAGGTTCTGATTGGCGAACGCCTTCTCGACATGTTGCCGGTCAGTGTCGCCATTTTGTTGGCGTGTGCAGCTGTGAGTTCGCGGTATAAGTGATACTTCGCGAAAGGATTTCGAGAAAAGATACAGTTCAAATCACTGTAGGGTTGTCCAGGTATTTTTACTGACTGAAACATATTCTGGTCCACGTAAACTGTTCGCGCACGAATCAGGAAGGTTCAGTGTCGGAGTTAAGGAGGAAATCCTAAGTGGCTCGGTCAAATGCGGAGACGACACGAGCAACCAACGGAGAAACAACAGCCGAGGTGTCTTTATAGTATGGAAGTCTACTAAGTGCTCCGATTTTTTCGCAAAAAATCAGTGGCCTTAGGTATAAGCTCTTGTTTGACTTCTGTATTTTAAAGTATTATGTGACTCCGCGGAGAGCGAACAGTGTACGTGTTGTGCGCGGAAAGTGTTTCATTTGTTGTTCCTAAAAACTTTAAGTTACTTGTTTGTGATCCTCTGTTTCATATAATAATTGTTAATAATTAAATTTTCCAAGCACCTGTGCATGTTTTAAAATTAGCGTTTTTTACGAAAGCAATGAACATATTAAATACTATGAGCAAAAGTGGCGGCGTAGTCATGTGATTTACAGGATTACAGAGCGGCCGTCATATTCACCAGCCTAATGAAGGGGTATGCCATCTGTCCTACTCATTTATAAAAGATGGCTCTACATTTGGTGTAGGTCAGGGGACAAGTTAAACTGAAGTCTACTATTTTGTATGTATAATTATACAGATGAATTGGGTCGTGGTTCGATAAATCTACAAGGGGCATTTTTCCTAAAACACGCTCTAAAGCCTACAAACTCTGAAAGAAAATGAGTGCTGCAGTTACTGGTGAAACGATGAAAGATGAAAAACGCGGCGAGTGTAGCAAGGAAATAAATTACGACGTATAAGAAAATAGGTCACTTCCTAACAGAACGGAACAAACTCATTAATAATGAAACAGAAGAGAAAGGATAACACAATCAGCTTAATGTAGGCAAAAAGTCTGGACAGGTAAAATGTAAACAACGACAGACAATTAAGAAGCGTTTAAAATATGACTCATATTTTTTTCTGAAGAATATGAGGAAGGTTTAAAGGTTTCGAACAGTGAAGACTTCAACGAAGTCAATGTGTTGAATATTTCGACATATACTTCACAGTAACTTCATTAGAATGGATCAAGCACAGTAAATTTATAATATAGCTTTACAAACGCCATTCTGTCTGTAAAGACAAGTGTACGATGTTCAACAGTTCGGTAAACAAGAAATAACATAAAAATACACCCACTCAATTTCCAATCAGTTATTATTTTCTTAGATGTAATATCTAATGTGATTCGGAAAATATTATCTTTGAGTTTTTACGAACAGTCGCAATTTTACTCACTGGATACCAAACCTAACTATACAAACATGTCCGTGGTTATTGCTCATAATATTTGGCATTACTAAAACAATAGATAAAAATTACAATTTCGAGGCATCTTTTTCGTCTAATAAGAGCTTACAGCATTTATTTTCTTCATACCATCTCTCCTATTATTGGTTATCATTTCTACTACTCAATTAGAAGAAATAGCACATATGTAGACTTCATTCATAATTTTTCGCAAAAGTTGCCAATGTTTTAATATTGTATCTACTATTGCTGTATACGAGATATACCCGCATTCATATGTGGTGTAGATAAACCAAACCTCATTTAATATATATATATATATTGTAGTTAAAATTCTGATCTTGAATTTATGTTTTGATATTTCGCGCACTGCAAAACCTTTCCGTAGACAACAAAAGAAAGAGAGAAATAAATCATTATGGTGATACTACTTTTTAAGCCATAAAATATATTCACAATTCATTACTGAAATGCCGTCTTAGACAAGGTATAGTAAGTATATTATTACCCAGGTGACTGAACAACTGCAATATCGATGGGGTTTTTCTATTTGTTTACCGTGTGGAATAAATGGCAATTAATTACCAGTAGGGCTACCTGTTTTCGCGCAAATATCCCACTAGTACTCCAAAACAAGGTAGTTCAGAACCAATAACGCGGTTGGGTGATTTTAACTCGCACGCGTCTTAAGTGTCTGCCAGCCAATCACGAACGTCCAAGGTCAGAGTAAATTTATTCTGATTGCCCCAGTTAGGTAGAAAATGTCTTCTCACACAGACACACAGCCAATCTGTTTTTCACGAAAAGATTTACGCGGCGGCTAGAATTCAGTATCATATGTGGTCACTTGCAGCCTTCCTTTGGCTATCGGCCTCTTATCTTTGTGCGAAGAGAGTCTGTTATATGAGTGAGCCAAACATAATTATGTTCCCCGAATACTGACCTTCGATGATTCGCGGGCAGACAGATATAAGACGCGTAACAATCCAAATGATCCAATCACGAAAGTTGTTCTGAACTAAAGTGCTTTGGAGTGCAAGTAGAATGGGCTCCGACACGAAAGGTCGTGTGTGCATAACTCGTACAGAGATGCACCTCAGATCTGCGAGCGGTGTGGTATCACCATCAGCAGGAAATATAATATCCTCAAACACTTTCGCAGCAGTACAGGTGAGATCAGGCAAGTAGCAACACTTAATTGCAGGTTTTGCAATGACACGGCACGACGACACGAGGCGAGCTGCCACTTCAACCCAGACAAGCGCTCATATACTTGCAGAGAATATGGAAAGAATTTTACGAGGCCAGATAAATTAAGAAAGCACGTGGCTGAATATAGTGGTCCGGCTCCTTCTCCTGCCAAACGCCCACAACTCAGCGTAGCTCACCAACAGCACGTAGCCTTGTTCAGGACTATGCCCAACCTTCGCGACCAAGAATCGTCGCAGGATCTGGGATGGTTAACGCCAGTGGGTTCGTGGAAGCTGAAACGGCGTTCCGACGTAATTTGAAAACATGTATCACTCAAAACGAGAGCGGGTCGGCGAAAGTTATTTGTGCTTTTTTTGGCATCAATTGAGAAAAATATCATTAGACAGCTAACTGAAGAAATCGAGGAGCACGGGCCCTTGAAACTTAACATTTGGTTGGAATGAGATTATGTGAAACCAGAGCCGTTCGACGAAGGCTGTACGAAACAGTCTGGAAACATACGCGAAGGGGAAGAAACAAACGTTTCGAGGGGCTCTGGGTGGACATTACAATCAGTCAACCACCTGCAGCTGCGTGTCAACAAGCTGGACCCACTTCGTGTGTCGTCCTACATCGAGCTGTCACAATCCTTCAAGCAGAAGGAGGCCATAATCAACCCGAAAAACACAGACGACCACGCGTGTTTCAAATGGGCCGTTCTGGCAGGTTTTGTAGAAGGCGAAAATCCTCAGCGAGTCAACCCGCGCTTTAAAGACCTCGTATCAAAATTTGACTTTTTCGGCCTCGAATTCCCGATCCCGCTACGACATGAAACCATTTTTGAGAAAAATAACTCTGGATTTTCCATAAACATATATGGCGTAGACAAAAACCAGAAGATCTGCCCTGTACGTGTGGCCGATGAAGAGAAGC
Organism: Clitarchus hookeri; assembly: GCA_002778355.1. Taxonomy (NCBI): domain Eukaryota; kingdom Metazoa; phylum Arthropoda; class Insecta; order Phasmatodea; family Phasmatidae; genus Clitarchus; species Clitarchus hookeri. Next base: position 163,450 of record NQII01001508.1, read on the forward strand.
GTCAGCACATCGATCTGCTCCTTCTCACCGAAGATGGGAACGCTGATTATACTTTCATTAAGAATTTTGAGCATTTGGTGAGATTGTAGCTGACCACCCATGCCAACAAGATCTATTTATGCAAGCGGTGCTTCGCCTATTATCATGATTTACCACGAAATTCAAGACTGTCGGGAGAGCAGTGCCTGGAACAACACAAACAATACTGCAAAGAGAATGCCCCATTGCGTGCTGAAATGTCACAGCCAGGTAAAGACGGGCGGCTACCAGTTTTTTAATTTAAGAACTATAATCACATTGAAAAATTGTCCATCGTTGTTTACGCAGATTTTTAGGCCATTCTGAAACAGATTCACACCCGCGAACCGGACCCCTGTCGTGTATACACATACGCTTACCAGAAGCACGAAGCATACAGATTATGCATTTACGTCCATGTGGACAACGACGTTATACTAGTGACACTAACATCTACGCTGAATATCCTATTATATACACGGGATAAGATGCAGAGAAAAAATTCATGGAGACAATTGTAGATATCGACAAAAAAATATGTATGCCACATCGAAGCCGATGGAGCCACTCACCTCCGCAGAGAAGACCAGCTAGGCCAGAGCGACACGGTGCTGCTATTGTGTTATTGCACTGCTCCATTCACGCATGACAACTATAAGGTACAGGACCACGACCACTTCACCGGACGATACACCGGGCCCGCTTGCACCAGCTGTAATTTGCTGCATCGGAGTCCCAATAAACTTGTCTTTTTTTCATAACTTGAGCTGTGATGAGAATTCAATCGTCAGGCAGCTGGGGTATGATGGAAAATATATTTTCATCCTTCCACACACGAACGAAATAATGATAACATTTTCAAAGCAGCTGGGGGATCGATTTTCTATCCAGTTCGTAGAAACTTTTCGGTTCCTGGCTTGCAGTCTGGCATCCTTGGCTGAGTACCTGCCTCTAAATCAATTTAATAACACATCCAAGCTCTTCAGTGGAAGCCAACTGCCTCTCGGCACACGAAATAATTATATCGATAGTTGGAGGAAGCTGGACGAGCAGCAGCTGCCTCCGAATGAGGCTTTTTACAACAGGCTGACAGACTCTGGGATAAGCGATGAAGAATAAGCCCACGCCCAGAAGCTTGGCCGTACTGGTTTGAAAGAATATTCAAAGTTGTACTTGAAGACAGACGTTCTTCTCCTGGCGGACGTCTTCGAAAATTTCAGAAATTTGTGTATGTGAACATACAAGCTCGACTGTGCACATACGTCAGGGTGCCGGGATTTGCGTTCGATGCCATGTTGCGAATGACGAGGTCGAGATAGAGCTTCTAACGGACTACGACATGCATGTTCGTCGAGGAAGGGATCCGTGGTGGCGTGGTCCAGCGCGTCAAACGACATTCGGTGTCGAACAACATATTTTCCCCAGAAACATACGATCCCAGCAAGCCTCCCACCTTCTTACAGTGCCTCGACGCAAACAACCTGCACGGCTGGGTCGTGTCGCTACCATTGCCAATACGCGACTTCAAGTGGGCCGATGTGAACATCGGCGTCATGTCCACACCAGACGATGGGGTGACCGGTTACGTCTTGGAGGTGGATGTCGAGTATCCTGCGGCCCTGCACGAAGAACACCGTGATTTACCATGTCTTCCCGTCAACCAGTGCCCGCTGGACTCTAAACAGCCAACGCTGATGACAACGCTGGAAGATAAGAGCCGCTACATCGTCCATTACCGTAACCTCAAGTAGGCTGTGGAACATTAATTGAAGCTCGTCAAGATTCACCACGTGCTACAGTTCGGACAGAATGAATGGTTAAAGCTCTACATAGATTTAAAAACTGAAAAGCGACCAACGATTTCGAAAAAGAATTTTTTAAATTAGCAAACAACGCAACTTTCGGCAAATTAATGGAGAACAAAAGAAAACCGCAAAAGATGGAATTGATGTGTAATGAGAAACGACTAAAGAAATTGGTGGCAAAACCGACATTTCTGGACAAGACAATTTACGAAGAAAATATTTCCCTGATTCGACTGCAGCACAAAGCCATACTTTCCAACAAGCCCGTATACGCAGGGTTCGCGGTGCTCGACATGTCCAAAACACTGATGTACAGGTTCCACTATGACGTGATGAAGGCCCGATACGGAAAATACATCGAGCTCCTGTATACAGACACGGACTCGTTCCTGTTCGAGATTAGAACACAGGACTTCTACGAGGGCATGGTTTCTGAGGCAAAGTACTTTGCAGAGTTTGACACCAGTGGCTTTCCCACAAACCCCAAATGCTTTTCGCCCACCAACGGAAGGTAGTCGGCAAGTTCAAGAACCAGTGGGATGGGTCGATCATAACCGGATTCGTGGGGCTACGGGTGAAACTGTATACATACAAATGCGGGGGAGAGGTCACAAAACGTGCCAAGGGAATTCAGAAATGCGTGGTGAAGAATAAAATAAAATTTGAAGACTTCGTGGATGTTTTGAACAATCACACGAGCATGAGGGTGAAGGTCAACGTAATTCGCTCGCACCAGCATGTCCTGTATTCGGAGTGCATCAAAAATATGGCGCTACGATGGACAGATGACAAGCAACTCATATGTGAAGATGGTGTACGCACGCTTCCCTATTGCTATAATATTTAGGTGTCCTCCGCATTTTGTCGTGTATGATTTTTTGTACATTTTGTATATAGACTTCTTCTGCATTTGGTTGTGTGTTATTTCTCGTACATAGATGTCCTCTGCATTTTGGTCTGTTTTTTTTTTTTTGTTTTTTTTTTTGCATTTTTGTAAATGTGTTTTCCACATTTGTGCATTTTTGTATATACGTTCGATGTATTTTCGTGCTATTTCTGCATTTCGTCGTTTGTGATTTTTCAATATTTGTCCATATATATATATATATATATATATATATTCTCCACACTTGTATATTTTTCCTATATTTTTTTACGTATGTTCTTCACATTTGTGTGATTTTTTTCTGTGTTGACCTGTAGGGTTTTCTAAATTGAAATTTTATCTAGTGTTTTTTTTTTTGTGGCTGCAGCGAAATTAATTTTTTGGCAAGAATTCGTGTCTTCAAAAATTATAACCTGGCTTCATAAACATCTGTGTATCATATACTTGTGGCTGTGGTGTAATGTTTTTTTTTATATGAGAAAAAATATCAGAAAAAAAATATTTCTCCAGGGTTACACGAGTTTGATGCGCAGCCCGTCCCAAGTCGTGGAGCCGTGTGCATGGTTACAACATGAACGCGATAAGTTTGAGGGGAAGCGAAACGACATGATCAGTATAGGAGACAATCACATCCGGAGACGAGGTAAGAGAGGCCTAGTTTGGTGAAATGGGGCGGAGGCCTGTCGACTAATTAGGGAACGCGAGTAATTAACAGATTAAATAACCTATAAAAAATTGGCAAAAGGGTGGAGATGGAGATGGATGAACCACCGTAAATGTACGTTTTTTAAAATACATTTTTATAATAATTTTTAGTAATAATTTGTGATAAATTTTTAGAGATTTTTTTTGGCATTTTTTAATAATGTTTGATTCAAGGTCATCCGAGGTCACGGTCACGGGCATGGCGTCAAGGTCAAGGTCAGCCAGATCCAATATGGTGGTTGTGAGACCGGAATGACAGCATGAACGGCGCCTGACTCCTGTGCCCCGTGCCCTTGTGCCCGACTCATCATAACTATTCTACTTACGCAACTTGTCCTAAAATCTTTTCGCGAAAAACAGGTGCCCCTATTGAAATACCGTCTTTGACAAGGCATAATTAGGGACAGGAAATTTTCTAGTTTTAAATGATTTGTAAGATAGACTCAATTGTCCTATGCATTTTCGAGCTTCAGCTTTTGTGTCCATTGGCTGCTGCTTCAGTGCGTAGCCTGTTATCTCTCAGACCTAGTGGCATACGATACGGTGCTTTTTTCCTTGCAGGTTTGTTATTGGCTCATATTTAAACTGGACGTGTATAATAAACTCTGATCCAACCGAAAACATAACATAAATGTACGTGTGTTTGAAGTGTAGCTTGTCGTAAAATGAATTCGCGAAATTTTCCAGTCCCTAGGCACAGTATATTATTACCCACGTTACTGAACCACTCTAATACCTATGGAGTATCTATATTTGTTTACCACGTGGAATAAATGGCAATTGATTATTAGTTACATTTTGATAATGACTAGAGACACGGAAATTTCGCGAATTCATTTGAGGACAAGTTAAATTTCAACCACATAAAACATTTGAGTTATGCTTTTCTTGGGTAACAGTTTATCAGAAACGCGTCTGATTACTTTCGATCAATAACGAATTTGCAAATAAAATAATTACCGAATCCCGTGCTACGTGGTCTGGGGTTAAACTAGAGCAACAGCCAATGAACATCTGACTGATGATTTATTACACAGTGTTATGGAGTCTAGCTTGTTGCCGAATGAATACGCGAAATTTCCGTGTCTGTAATAATGACTACCGAAGTGATAGTACGGCAAGAATTCAAACAAAAATCGTCTCTAAAAGTAGTAAAAGTCACATAAAAAAAATTAATTTCAAACCTAGGAAGGGGCTACGGTGGTGTAGTGGTTAGACTACTCGCCTCCCATCTTTGCGAACCGGGTTCGATTGCCGGTGGGGTCCCTCCCGGATTTTCGCATGTTGGAATCGTGCCGGACCATACTCACCTCGCTTCACCTTCATTGGATCTCAAGGACTCCCAAATATCTTCACACACTCACTCACTTAAACCTAAGAAATAGCTATATATACAAAGATAGCGTCAAACTTCTCCCCTTAATACTTTGATTGCGGTACAGTTTTAAACACAATCAACGTAAGACAGAAGTAAGTCGCCCAAATTTTGTTGGTCCCTGTATTCAAATTTACAACAGTCCTATTGGTTCACACAACAACGGACACGCTTACTATACTGCACAACGTTCATTACTGGCCGGAACTCTGTCAACATAACGCCGAGTTGAAAGTGCCCCAATCAAATTCAGAATAATATACAATTAATTATGTTAATTTGGGTAATATACACTTTGAGTAATGCTGACGTAATTTAACGTTGCGGAGAAGCTTGTGAAAACTTCTGGTGAGGTGATATTTCTTCGTTCGTGTCTTCAGAGAATGGAGATGTGGTAATGTTACTGTAAACTTTATACAACGCAGTTAAATTCTGGCGACGTGGGACCGCGGTGGTGTAGTGGTTAAACTACTCGCCTCTCACCAAGGCGAACCAAGTTCGATTACCAGCCCCCCTCCCCCA
>NQII01001508.1:179797-220947 GCA_002778355.1 Clitarchus hookeri
GGGGGGGGGGAGAGAATCGTTAGAGGGATACCCTAATTTCGCGAGAAGATTCTCGGGCATTCTAGACTTCAATATCCCTGGGGCATTTCAGCAGTTTACGTTTTCTTATTGGCGGCGTGTCTTTGTGAGAAGACATCATCTTGCTCGATCGGTCAATCGTGATTGGGTGGCTCCGGTAGTTTAGGTCTGTGATTCGCGAGCAGATACCTAAGACGCGTGACACTGAAATCATCCAATCACGAAAGCGAACCTGAGCTAGAGTGTTGTGAAATACAACTCGTCGTGAAATCTTTTCGCGAAATTCTGGAGTCCGTAATCGTCGTCTTTCGGAAGGAAACGGCAAGGGTTTGAACTACTCCTGTTTCATCCGCGACTCTGCAATGCGATCCGGGGGCAAGCAGCAATCCCTACTTACCGTCACAAGAAAAACCGTATAAAGTACAACATTCATTTACCGTATCTTCCCACTTTTTTTAACAAATCCCATTCAAGCCCAGTGTACATAATCGTACACATTACGCTTATGTAGGCGATTTTTGTTCTGTGCTGCACACTAAAAACCTCAATGGCCAGTGATCTTACCTGTGGGTAAATTATTTGCAAACCGGTTGAACTAGTCTAGGTTATGATTGGTTCATAATACTGTAGCTAAACACAAAGCCTACAGCCCATTTTCCGTGACAACTAAACAAATATTGTGCCGATTTAAGTACAGCACGCGTCATAAAATTTAATGTTTCCAACACCTGAAACAGTGAATTAAAGAGGGCCTGAAAACGTTTAAAAAATCACCCCCCAACCCCCTTTTTTTTCAGCCTCGTACAACGTGTTTGGTTGTTTCCTAAATATGTCATGTATCACAGGCGTTTTATACTTCTCTGAACATAAACGTATCTTACTTTTAGTTACAGTTAACGTTTACTTATATCTTACCTATTAATTATAATATTTTATTTGTAATTATTATGATTAAAAACAGAGAAAAAGCAGGTAATGCCTAGTAAGAAATAGTTTTCATACTAAAATAGTATAAAACTGAGTACACACGACTGCAGTGTGTTGTGCGATTGGTGTAATTTTTTTTGGAATTGGATAATCTTTTCATTCCAACGTTAATTAACAATTCAGGTGTTGCAAATAAGGAATTTTTTGATGCGTTCTGTTGTTAAGCTGGCTAATTACTGGTTTCGTTTACACAACCTTCACACTTGAAGATCTGTGTTCGGTGAACCAGTCATAGCGCGGAGCAGTAGCCTGTTTACGAATCAGTTAACCTCAGGGACGATCATTGGGCACAGAACCTCGTAGTGTACAGTTCCGACCAAATATAGCCTTCCTGTGCAACATGTAGACAATTGTATACAGTAGGAATGAAATGATAAAGCTTTGGTTACATAAGGTGGAGGAATAACGTGAAAGTAGAACTTCAGCGAGGCTTCAGGAAAGTTGGAAGTAACCGTGAATGGACTATACCAGGACCGAAACCCAGAGCATGCTGAGCTAAACGTCACAAGTCTTTTTGACTTATTTAATTTCTTATTTGAGCCCTTGACTTACGCCTTAATATTTCGCTCCAAGTATTACAAAAGAGGAAAATTTTTGATCTGAGAAGTACTTACGAATTACTTGTAATAATCTACATGATGTAGCCTATTAAAAGAATTTATGTTGGTTCGTGACACCGGCAGGAATATTGGTGTGTTATCAGCAGCCTATACCATTAGCCAGGGAAGAAAAGGCGCTGTTTTTAATGGCGCTAGCTTCTGATTTTGTACAGCACCGACCATGGTTTCACCTATTTTGCAACACGTCATTCGTGAATGAGTATATTCGGGATAATTTGTTAAGGGATTAAAAAAGTATTTCAATTTAATAAAAATAATACATTTTTTTTTAATTTGAATATAGTGCATTACTTTTGTATCTTACCTTGTCGTGCAGAAATAACAAATGGCCTATAAGTAGAGACCTGAAAAACTCGCGAGTTATATGACCTGGAGGCTATACTCTCCAGTCTTATGTACAAACATGCCGAAATCAACTGCACATTGGTTGTCTGCTGTCACAGTGGAAGACGACAATTGGACACAGTTCTCTAGGAGGAGTCAAACACCGTGTGGACCAATGGCTTAAGTTATATTAACGCACGCGTTTTGAATTCTAGCGTGTCTCAAAATTAATCAGCGAATTCTTCAGGTCTCTACCTATAAGAATATAATTATATTACAACTAACGCAGAACAAAATTAAAAGTATCCATTGTCCTTCGAAGTTTTGCAACTTCCGAAATAAGAGCAGTTAAAATTAAGTGATGACATACGTAAACACTTGAAATAATGCTGCGTTGGATTAGTAATACAATGTTATCTATACCTGAAACTAGACTCAATAAAGAGAAAAAAAACGCCCATGAGAGTGGTAATATTTGGATTTCCAAGTGGATACTTTATTACTGATATACTTGTAAATTCTGGATTCTCACAATTTATTTTATCGTGTGCTTACTATTTCACGCGCTACAATTTTTTTTAAAACCATTTAGTAGAAAAAGTAAATTAATGTTTCTAATTAAATAATGTTGATTTTTATATAGTACACACCGTTATCTAGAACTGAAAAAAAAATAATTTTCTTGCTATATTTTTCTTTGCTTTTACCAGTTTCGATTCCCTTATTTGTTTAAATATTTTCTCTTCGTCAACATGTTTTAACATAAACACATTTAGTCAAAGATAAACCTATAATTTAAAAACATATTACAAAGTTGTTTTGTGTATGAAAATATAGGCTTATACTGGCGATCAAAGTGCTATGAAAAATTGCTGTGTTTAATGCTGTTTCCACAGATATTCATGAACGTTAAAGGAGAGCTTAGGGAATAATGGCGATTACAAATAAAATATGGAAAGGACACGTTTTTGGTCAGTATTCCTTTTGAATATTTCTCAGCTCATAAAAATAATTCATATTCAATATGTCCTCTATGTAGTATATTTTCAATTTAAATGTTTAAGCCCATTTTTCTTGCTTTTCCTGCTATTATCTATGCTGAACTTCTTCAGAAAAAAATGCTAATATAGAAGGCGCTGCACACATTGCAGGACAATTTGTGGAACATGTTTGCTGTTCCGGAGAAATGTTCACTGAGAAAGAAAACATTGTTGTAGGAACCAAATTTCTCTACCCCCATAACCCATCGTGAATGTAAGTATACGTACAGCAATCACATTGCTGGTTAGGTCCATCTAGATATTGTTAACATAGATAGAACCTGCACCAGAAAGACTACGACATGTTGTGGTCTTGTCTGTGATTGCACCTGCAACTGTGAATATATAGTTACTACAGCAGAGTCCCACATAACAGATGGTGTCTTCAACGAAACAGCTGCAGCAATAATTGTATTGCTACCGCAACAAGCAGTGCTGTGAATTAACTAACAGAACATTCTGTCGCTGGTGCAACCATTTGGTTGCTGCTACTGTTTTGTTGCCATTTTATCTGCTGTATATGCGGTCACCTACGACCTAAAGTGGATATTGTGTGTGTGTGAAGAGAGCCTTCTCAACCCCAGTGCGCGTACTCTCTAGATATCTATAGTTAGGGGCAGTGCTATTTCGCGAAAATATTTAGAGACAAGATACAGCCCAAAGCACTGTAGGGTCTTCCAGCTTTTTTGATTGGATAAAAAATGTTCTGGCCCGTGTTAACTGTTTGCGAACGAATCACGAAGGTTTGGTGTCAGAGTTACTTAGTCCTGAGTGGCTTTGTCAAAGACGGACATGGCACCAGCAGCCAATGGAAGTATAACAACAGCTGAGGTGTGTATATAGTGTTGAAGTCTACTGTGTGCTCCGATTTTTACGCGAAAAGTCAGTGGCCCTATCTATAGTCCTGCCACAGAATGGAGTGGATTGGAGTGGAGATATTTGGGCGGCTCTGAACACAGAAATCTTCAGAATCTATGAGGGTGAAGTGAGGTGAGTATGGAGCAGTGCCGGAATGTAAAGGTGGGGGAAACGGGATATCCCAAAGAAAACCCACAATCTGGCTCGATTCCCACATGCTAAAATACGAGTGCAACCCCGCCGGGAATCTAATCCGGTTCGCCTTGGTGGGAGGCGAGTAGTCTGACCACTAGACACCCCCACCCCCCGTCCCAGAAGTTTCCAATTGGCACCAAGGTGAAACAGCCGCTTATAATGCGAACTCCAATTGCACACGCCAGCGAAATGACCAGTAACATGTTGGAACGCCGTTCGCCAATCAGTGCCTTGGAACCTAATTGCCAAATGGCATTCCGGCCAATAGGGAACATTTCGCGGCATGCAGTGGCCAATCAGACACAAGGTCCGTTCCCAGAGCTTGGCGCAGCCAATCAGAGAATGAGTACTCCCAATTCAGAGGAGCCACCACGCCATTTCGTCTCTGTGTACTTATCTACTGTATGTTCCAATGTGTCTTATATGCCAATGTATGTCAGAGTATTAAGTAACAGGAAATGAATATTATGTATATTGCAGTTACTGCAGTGTGATACCAAGCAAATTCGTAGCACACTTACTTTTGATGTTGACAGATTATATATAGGTAAATTTACTCACACTCGTATTTCTAGCAACTTTTATTTGTTATGTTCTAATCGCTCATTAAACTGAACGTGTTTTCAATTAATAGGTAATGTGCAACTTTTATTGGACGGCCTTCTCTTCCTGAAGCCCTGTCTTCTTTATAACCCTGCAAATGTGCCTACGTTATAATTTTTTACCTAGTAAAAAGTAGACACGATAATTTACAGATGGTTCTCAGGTCAATTAAATTATTTTCAAGGCCAAGTTTATTCTACACTTTGTAACACATGTGGATCTCCACGCTGCATGTAAGTATTAACTTGACTAAGAACCACAACTATGCACTGCGTAAAAGAGTGTATTATATTTCTGGTACAGTAATACATAACATTTACGCTGTCACTTATCCTTATATGTTAAAATTAAGTTCATTTAACTTCTGCAAGATTTCTCTATTTTAAGTACCCAAATAGAAATAAATGTTCTTATTTTCTTCTACCGTTAGCGATATAAAGGTTTGTCTGTTTTTACACTGAAATAAATGCACAATTTGGCACAAGTTTTTGGGAAATTGGTCTTGACTTTATTAGTGTAAATCCTTCCCTTTAAATACATTTATTTCAGTAACTTTCATTTTTTGACTCACGCACAACTGTAAACTAATTATGATAAAATAATGAACGACCTGATGTACTCTACCAATTTTCTTATGGTCTGTGTTCCCGAACAAAGCAGTATTTTATTTTCGAAGACTCGGAAATGTTATACTGTTTGTGCCTTAGTGTTATCACAGTCGAGACCGTGTTAGATGGCTGCCGACTGGAAGGTTCGAGCTAGATTTCCGCCTCGTTCTTCATAATAATGGGACAGGCGGAAGCGATTACTTCCGCTATAACTTTACGGCCACTTCGCCGGAAGTCAACGGTAGGTAAAAGTTGGCGGCCATTAATCACCGACTCCCTTCCACACAGCTGACACGTCATGTTCTGCCGCAGTGGTATTCAGCTGATATGCAGCTCGTATCTTATAAAACGCCATTCAACAAACAACGCAGCTTTAACTCGTTGCACACGACGGATTCTCACGATCTATGTGGACGGTGAAACTTTCTGCACTTTTCGTGTATGAACCTTCAATTCTAACATAAGCTAGCACAAGCCATATTGTTCAGTGGTTTCCAAGACTCGGGCTAAAAAGTACACTGCGCACCGAAATTGTAAACTTAGTGCAACACTTGAGTTTATAAATGAATGATTGGCCAATTGTCTTTATGTAATGTAGTGCAGTCACAGAATACTTATGAATAAAGTCTGTTTACAGTAAACTGAGCACTTAAAACAACTGATTAAGCTCTACTTGTATGCGAACTGTGTATACTTACGCCATCCGTAAAATTAGGATTATCATTGGTCTGAACGCTTTATTCATTCGTCGCTTATTAAGTGAAACTGTGAAATTATCAGGAAAGTAAATATTTTACAAATTTGCTTATTTATATGCTTAAATGCATTAATACATGAATCAAAATAAATCTCTTCAGCATTTACACATGTTTACCTCACACTTTAACTGCAACGTTAAGTAATGGAACTACCTTCTCTCGATAGTTACCAACTTTAATGTGCGCTTTCCTGACACTGTGCCCGTTAAAATACAGACAGGTATATGCTTTTGACGGTAAACTGAGTACTTTTAAAAGCCCTGATTAATATCTACTTGTATGCACGTTGTGTATTCTTCCACGTCATGTAAAATTAAGACTGCCGTGAGCCTCACCACTTTATCTATGCGTCGGGAAAATGAGACTGTGAAATTATTAGAAAAGTAAATGTTCTACAAATATGCTAATATTTAAACCTAGTTGCATTTATAAAACAGAAAGCGAAAGAAATAATTTAAGTTCTACTAAATCGTTACGTAACACATTAATTCTACGTCAATACATGGAACTACTTTATCTCCACCGTTACCACTTTTACTGGGCGCATGTCACTCAGTGCGTCTGTTAAAATATGTGCAGGTAAGACCCGGAAAAACTAGACTTCAAATAAATGTACTTTAGACTTCCTTTTCCAATTGCATCGCAGTTTGTAAGCCAAGCCCTGTAAGTATTTGAGCCAATAATTAACTAGCAAGGAAAGAGTAGCGAATGGCGAGCTACTTGACCTGAGACAAAACTGGGGCATCAGCCAATCAACAAAATATTGACGATCGAATACACAAATGATTGTGGAGTCTAGCTCGTTTCCAAATGAATACACGAAATGACCGGGTCTCTATTGACAAGCCTACAAAGTTTTCCAGTGATAACCAATTTAAAACATGTTGGGAATAAGAAGGTAAAAAACATTAAACCGGTTCTCTTATTTCCCTGCAGGTTATTACTGTAATAATCCTAGCCAGTGTTGGCTGTTATATAAGCATATAAGTATACGTACAAACATACGTATAGTAGACAATAATATTTTCCTAGGATTGTTTCCAAAAGTGGTCAGTTAACCACAAAGATATTGGCTGTAACAATTTTGCAAGACGTTAATGCCAGGCCTTTAAGTAGAGACCCGATCATTTCACGTATTCATTTGGCAACGAGCTATACTCCGCAATCCTTTGTGTATTTGATCGTCACTATTTTGTTGATTGGCTGATGCTCCAGTTTTGTCTCAGGTCAAGTACCACGCAATTCGCTACTCTTTCCTTGCTAGTTAATTATTGGCTTAAATACGTCCAGGACTTGTCTTAAAAACTGCTATCCAATTGAGGCCTACGCTCGAATTTATATCAAACTATTCTGTAATGAAAGAATCCCTGTTTCTGAACACTGAGTACACACGAACGTCGTTACATATTTTTGCTGGTGTATTTAAATAGCGAGTGAAGTGAGAGAAGAGGTTTGGGCGGCTCTTAACAGCGAGGTCTTGAGAGCCGATGAAGGTGATTAACGTGAGTATGAAGTAGCGCCGGAATGAAAGTATGGGGGGAACGGGAGATCCTTGAGAAAACCTACAGACCAGCGGCATCGTCCGGCACGATTTCCACATGCAAAAAGCCGGGAGTGACCCGGCCGGGGATTGAGCTTGGTGGGAGGCGAGCAAACTAACCGCTCAGCCACCGCGGCCCCAACATATACTTGAGAATCACGTCAACGCAATGAGCTACTTCAATAACACAAGCCACTTTTAAAAGTTGCCGTGATTGCAATGCAATGCATGCTGAACCCTAAACTTCAGGAAGGAAATATAGTAGATTCACAATTATTATCCCAATTAATATCACTATAATTAACAGAAGGAACGTTTTTCCTCGTCGTGTTATACTGTTTTATAAACAGGAAATCATTTATTCAATTTTCTATTTAAGAAATAAGGGGTTTGAAATCTCCTAACAACCCCTACCCTTGCGTATAGTCCTGTATCATATAAGTCACGCTAAAATCGAAACATGAAGTTTTGGGAGATAATTTTCCTGAAGTTAGATTTCACTGACGTCATAATCGGCAGCATGCAGTCAAATTCATCTCAGTTGCCTCAAATGAGTGATACAAGAAATGTGAGCAGAGAAAAAAACTAGCAGACAGTGTTTACAGGAAGGATTACAGTGCTTATTACTGGGTACTGAATGGGAAAAGTGTTTGATAGGAGCAATAAAGGATCGCTTTGTTTCTTTGTGAGGCCACGTCCAAACAAAGGATAAGCTTCCTTTTACATATACGGGCCTACGTACGATTATGCCCACTCAATAGCGCCAATCAAAAGTATTCAAGCAAATTTTAATATAATATTTCCATCCCAATTTTAATTAAAAATAATATTAATCTTCCATTACTGATTGAGCCTAGTCTTTACGCTCCTGTAAATAAGCGTCTTGATTATTTTTCTCTGAAAACAGTAAACTGCGACTGTTTCGCCGTCACTGTTGGTACCACGCTTATCAGCAACGAGGCTATGATAATTCTTGAATAATTCATACTTCATGAATAGAGACCTGAAAAATCTGCGAGTTCAATGACCTGTAAGCTATACACCATTGTCATATATAAAATTATGCAAACATCATTGTTCATTGGTTGCTTGTTGTATAAGAGGAAGACGGTGATTGGTTTTGCATTTTATTGTGTGTTTATTATTGGCTCAGTGTTGTCCAGGAGGTGTAAACTAACTGGTGTACCAGTAGCATGAGCACTACAAACGTACAAGGTTTCGAATTCTAGCTTGTCTCGAAATGAAACGGCAAATTTTTAAGGTCACTATCATAAACAGTCTTTGAGACACCACTTTAGAAAGAGACACTAAAATACATTGGAAACTTTGAGGACTTGCCAGTTTTAAACTCACATCGGTGTGTAGCTGGTTTGTATTATTGTTAATATTTTTTTTAGCTGTAGAAGATTTCACGAGCACAAAAACATTTCCAGCTGTGCCAGACTGTAACATATAAAACTTATTATTATTTTTAAGTTCATTATTGAGCAAGAAAGCGTGCAAAACCAGTTACACTGGCCAATCTACTAGAAAAGAGTACACTTGCCACCCTCCCTGCAGTCGGCCAGCAAATAAGTAGAATTCTTCAATAGAGTATGGGAAGGTAAAGGCTGTTCGCGATAAAGTGAGCAGTTTTGAAATCAACCTTAGAAAAAGTAATTGATCCTACCTGCATATATTTTTACGGACGCATTGAGTGATATGCGCCTAGTAAAGTTGGTAACGAAGGAGTGAAAGTAGTTCTACATCCTGACGTCGGCTAAGAAGCGCTAGTTAAACATTTATGATAACTTTAATTATTTATTTTGCTTTAATTGCAAACATTTTCTTTTCTAATAATTTCACAGTTTCACTTGACCGATGCATGAATAAAGTGGTGAGGCCCAAGGCAATGATAATTTTAAATATGGCGGAAGAATACACAGCGTGCATACAAGCAGATCATAAGCAGGGCTTTAAAAAGTGTTCAGTTTACCACGAACAACATATATACCGTGTGTTTTAGAGCAATGGGACTGTGACACTTTGGAGAGCAGCAGTCAATTACGAAAAAAGATTCTTGCAGTTTTGTGTACGGTTAGTCTATTCCTAACATGTTCGGAAGGCAGACAACTTGGAGCCTTCTTAATATGTTTATAACTTTCATATTACCTTCTGTACGTCATTACTAGCGACGAGTTTTTCTCCTTGAAATATTTGTCAGTCACCGTTCTACTTCAACAAGCTGATGAAACTAAGTAAACATGCACCTGCAGGTTTCGTTATTTTAAAGTAACTATGTTCTTATTTAGAACGTTGTAAACATAGGAAAATATATATAATTTAGATGACTTATCGGTAGAGACCCGGACATTTCGCAAATTCATTTGAGGACAAGTTAAACTTCAATCACATGTACATTTCAGTTTTTGTTTCAATTGAACCACAACTCGTAAGACAACCCCTGCCCGCACGACTTTCGGCCAATAAAGAACCTGCAAAGGAAACAAGGACCGAATACCGTGCTTCCTGGTCTGGGGTTAATCTGGAGCAACAGCCAATGAACAACTAACTAAGGGTCAGGCACGCACAGTGTCGTGGAGTCTAGCCTGTTGTCACGTGAATCCGCAAAATTCCCGGGTCTCTACTTATCGGGAGAATCGGCGGCGAACACACGACGACATAAAATCCTGTCACAGAATACATGTGGTATTAAACGAAACTGTCTCCGCGGGCTGGGTTGATTAAAACATATAACGAAATACCGTTTTAAAAACATGGCAGCAATTAAATAGAATTCTGTTTAAAAATAATTGGTATAAAGCAGTAAATAATACGTTATTCGCAGGAGCGCAATAAAATACAAGCAATTAACCTTAAAACTTTAGGAATTAAAATACACATATTCGAAGCTCCCAGCGAATAAAATACTACAAATTAAAATGTATGATAGTCAGTACAATAATAATTGAAAACTGACCACTACGTAGCAATGAGAAATATTGTGGCAACTGTAAGGTACGGTAAATACGTGTAAAATAATTACTCAAGAAATTAAGATAAAATAACGGTTAAAGAACAAACTCTATTGTGAGATAAAGATGAACAAACCAGAAGTTAGTCAGAACGAAAACACTGCACGCCACTTAATTGCTTGAGCGTAGATGCGGTAATGCACTAGATAGGCCAGCCAAATTCTCCCTTAGCGATTCATCGAATTTGTACTGCACTCACACGCACAAACCTCTCTTACAAGCGGAGCTCTTTAATTAAAAAAAAGTTGAATACCCTCACACAATTGCAGACAGACTTTATAGACAACAATCTGTTGCAGAAATTTTATTATAGTGCAGTTGGGGAGTTTGAAAGCTGGGACACAATGGCCTGTGGAGATGTTAGTGGTACGACTGCACTCGCTAACTGCGAATAACAAAAATATCCTGCATATGGCAGCAGCGTTCAGCATACAGTTGCTATCAATTAAAATTATATAATTTGGCAATACAAAAATAGTTTTCTTTGAAAACTGCACGTGCTAGTGTCAGTATAAGACTCCAATACGTATCGGGACAAATAAACAGCAATGTGTTCTTCGCTGGTCTTATCGCTCTATTACAAACCTAGGGAAGGACCTAAACATCGAATGGCATATCCCCTACCTGGCGACGTGAAAGAACGAGTTGACCATCGACTCTCCGCACTTGCGTTATCTTAGATATTGCATAAGAAGAAGGTTTACAACAGCTGCAGCGAGGAACAGGGGCCCAATTCTGCCAGAATCTCCAGTGCAGGTTGTATGATCAGTGAACGTCTCTGTGAGACTTTGCTCTGGGAATGGTTGCTTCCAATAAGCTCTGAGCATCAAACACGTGGTTCTTAGGCTAAGTATTGGACACCCCACCGTGGTACTTTGATTCAACCTATGAAAATACAAATGAAAAAAAAAGGGGTGGGGGTCAGAAAGTGTTGAAAGTATTTTTAGCTTTCAATTAAATATGATTCAAAACTGGTGACGCGGAAATTTCGGGGATTCACTTCGCAACTTGCTAAACTCCACGACACTTTATCTGCTAGACCCTCAGTTAGTTGTTCATTGGCTGTTGCTTCAGATTATTCCCGGACTAGGTAGCACGGCGTTCGGTCCTTATTTCCCTTGCAGGTTCTTTATTGGCCGAAAGGCGTCCGGAGCATGTCCTACGAGCTGTGTTCCAATAGAAACAAAAAAAAAAATGAAATGTACGTGTGATTGAAGTTTAACTTGTGCTCCAATTAATTCGTAAAATTTCCGGGTCTCTATCCATAAAAAAATGGGTGAAGTTTACTTTTTTGATATCTGATTTTAGGCAAAACCTCGAATACTAGCAAAAAAAATAATTCGCAAACTGTGTTTCCTGTACCACAATTGTACGCCACTCTTTCAATTTGGAATGTAAACAAGTTTCACCCGACTGCTGCGAGCAATACTTTTCTTGGTAAAGCTATGTGTAAATACCTCTGAAACTGCAAGGTTAAAAGACATAACAAAAGGTTACATTTGTTTTTACATTATTTTTTTTTACTTATTACTAACACATTTTTCGAAATTAATATTTGGAAGACCTTTCGACTCCAAAGTCCTATATATAATCGAGTCACGGTGGTTTGTTTCTTATCTATTACAACAGTGGGAATTAGTTGCGCTGTTTTCCGTATGAGGCGGTCACGATATGATTTCATATTTGCTGCTTGCTCACAGTCTCTCAGGACGTGTCTAAGGAACTGTGGCTTAATCATCATAGGGGCCGCAGTGGCTGAGCGGCTAGACTACTTGCCTCCCACCAAGGCTAACCGGGTCCAATCTCCGGCCAGGTCACTCCGGGTTTTCGCAAGTGGGAATCGTGCCGAATAATGCTGCTGGTCGGTGGGTTTTTTTTCTGTTAGCTACCGTTTCTCCCGCCATTGCATTCCGGCGCTACTCCATTCTCACCTCATTTCCCCCTCACCGGCTCTCAATATCTCGTTGTTAAAAGCCGTCCAAAACCTTCAACTCAAAAACTTAATCATTATAAAACAAATTAATAGTAAGTTATTGAAATCCACCCTTTCAATGAATACATTCAAAGAATAATGCAAGTCTCTGCAGATTGACAACAACGTCACTTATTTGAAAGGAAGTTGTTATATTACGTCGTCAGATATAGTGTCATATCTTTAACCTGTTCTCTAATATTTTCAAAAATAATCGTCTTGTTTCAGCTACAAATTTAGAGACGGTTTCAACACTCATGAATCTCTTCTAATCTGCAATGAATAAAGTCATCAGAAATTACTCTCTTGAAAATTTTCAAACCAACGCCCTCATTATCAACGTGGATATACTTCAGGTCCCTTCTCCCTGGACAGACACAAAACTTCTAAAACGCAATTTCATCACATTCGAAAAAAGTTATTTTTAGAGGTACACTATAATTTTGGGCGTGATTCATAACCGTTCTGAGTGGGGTAAAATCAAACAAAGAAATGTTATGACTTATTATTTTCCTACATGTTAACGCTCTACGTTTTGCAAAGTCAGAAATATTGACTTATCCACTGCGCACAACATTGAGTCATTACCATACACTCTAAAACCTCCTCGACTGACAAATATAATACATTGGTAGTCTATGTCCTGCCCGTATGCTAGCTTTGTTACTGGTAAGTGGTAACTACCGTAAACTAAGTACTACAAACGCCAAATTTCCTTGGTATGTCAAAAGTTAAGGAAAAGTGATGGAACTCAAAATACAACTTCTATCATGAACTTAATGAATCAGTAAATAGCCCAACAATTTGGCAATTGAATTTAAAACTGGTTCTTTTTCTTAATAATTTTACTTTAATTTGCCCATGTCGGTGATATTCAATAGGGTATGTCTTTCATTAAAAGAACGTATGATGTTAAAAATTTACTTCCGCTTACTTTCAGAAAACTTACGTAACTGAAACTTCAGGGCTTTAAGAAGTCATTAGAGAGTAATGACGATTCATTTCTTCGCTTACTTAATCATAAAAAAATTGCTCTGGGAAATAATTTAACTATTCATTACTGAAACATCAAAAGAAGCATCTGAAATGTTCGCCTTATTTCTGGCACGCGTTCCAGTACAGCCGTAAAAGTAGGTCTCATCCATTCACTAATTAGACTCCAAGAAATGTAAACGGCAATTACTCAGCTTCGTTTAAGAGACGTTGCTCTCAGAAAAGAAGTTAATGCGTTATCTATAGTAGCGTAATGATGCGCAGACCGTTTTACATCGTCAACGATAGTTGGCTAGTGACGACCCATATATTTCCCGTTTGATAAGTAAAAGTAAACGATATATTCCTCAATAAATTGGGTCAATAACTTGAATGGTTCGTATGTTAGCAATTCATATATTTCATGGCAAGGCGAAATTAAATGATTTAGTTCCTGTTTCCATAAGTAGAACCACAGAGTACTTACGTATACAGAAGTGAAACAGCAACTTGCCCGGCGAACTCCAGCCGCACGCGCCAGCAAAATGGCGTCACTGGCCGGCAACATGTCGGAATGCCGTTCGCCAATCAGCGCCTAATAACTTACTTCCAAGCCGGCAGCCCAGCAAATAGGGAAAATTTGGCAGCACGCAGTGGCCAATCGGACACAAGGTCCGTTCCCAGAGCCTCGCGCAATCAATCAGAAAATTGGTACGCCCACATCAAATTATCCGCCACACAATTTCGTATCTGTGTATTTATTTACTGTGTGGTAGAGCTCCGAGTTTTTCGCGAAATATTTTGCAGTTGGGAGGGTAGATAAATTTGGGTGGCTCTTAACAACGAGGTCTTGAGAGCCGATGAGGTGGGTATGGAGCAACGCCGGAATGCAAGGGCGGGGCAAACGGGAGATCCTCGAGATAAACCGCCTACCAGCACCATCGTCAGGCACGATTGCCTCATGCGAAAATTCGTGAGCGATCCCGCCGGGAATCGAACTCGGTTCGCCAAGGTGGGAGGAGTGTAGTCTGACCACTACGCCACCGTAGCCCTTTACTTTGCAGCTGGGTAGACTACACAGTCTTCTATATATCTAGGCCACTAACATTTTTTTTATTGGCTGCTGCCGTACTGAGAAGCAACTGTAGTATTGTTCGTGATTCGGTGACGCTATTGCTTCCTTTTTATTACTGGCTGACGTTTGTTTATACAGGAAGCGTTTAACCCGTTCAGTCNATTCGGTGACGCTATTGCTTCCTTTTTATTACTGGCTGACGTTTGTTTATACAGGAAGCGTTTAACCCGTTCAGTCCCAAATTAATTTCCTATCTCAAGTGTTGCAGTCGTTCAAAATTTTTATATGCGCTGTTCTTGTGTCGCGCGTGCTTCTCGTAACCAATGAGCAATGAGGAGTGTAGAAACGTTTACACAACAGATTTCTCACAAGAGAGACTCAAAGCATTCGCGGTTACTTACAACTTTTCTGAAGACCTGCAAAAGTTATAATTCGAGGACATTTCTTCTCGTTCAAACAAAGCTTAGAAAATTACACCAGACAGCCTATACGCACTGCATTTGTGAAACTCAGCGTAATAATATTTTGCATAAGAACTATTTCTTACTAGGCGTTACCAACATGCCTATTTTCTCTCTGTCTTTATTCACATTAGTTATAAGTTAAAAATTGTTATTAATAAATTAAATACTTGTGAATTTTTAATTTAACCTACAATTTTATACTTTAATGTTAACAGAAGTGTAAAACGCTTGTGATAGATGACATATATAGGAAACAACCAAACGCCTCATACATGGGGTGTTTTTCAAAGGTTTGATTTAAAACAATGTGATGAAACAGCGAATAGACAATGCGGATCCCTTGCTGTGTTCAGTGCTAACCATAAATACTTGCCCTTCATGTGCAACATGTCCTCAATCATGTTTAAAAAAACTGTGGTCCGATCATAATAGTAAAAGAATATGTTAAAAGTGCTTGATGTTTACCTTTCGGTGGAATTAATTCGCGATATGTTTGTAATTATACAGATAATATATGTAGATAACCCTACTTTTAATACACCAAGCGTATGTAGATGTGTATATAAGTGCATATACATATACTTACCTACTTTATATTATAGAATAACACCGACAATTTGTGTCAGAACTTTCATCATGATGCAAGACGTCAGAAACATATGATTTATGGTGAAATTGATTATTGATGGAATTGTACTCCTTTTAAAGCGGAGTTATTTGGAGCACAATTGCTTGCAATAATTACATAAATTATTTAGGACCGAACAATGAATCTCTGTGCAACTAAATTTAAACGAAGATCTGTTGGCCCTAGAAAACCTTGCACTAACCTCAAACAAAAGAATGAAACTGGTTTATATTTCCGGTAATTTGATTCCCAAAATAGGATTATTCGAGGACATGTTAAACGGAATGAGAAGGCGAGCCTTGAACACTAAGAGACATTCGTAAAGTTAATGACGACGAGGTGTAATGACTGACAGTTAGGCAACCGTCCTCGCACCAATGTGCTGTGGGTATCGCATTTGCAGTAGCACACTATACTGATGCGCTCTAGAAAAAAGAATACGCGCACTTACGGTGCAAATTGAACAATAACTGAAGGCGTACACCGAGGAAAAGGTTTTGTTAAATTAAACAAAGTTTGGCGCAACCAAATTAACTGTTTGTGTAGGGGCAATCAAATATTTTGATGTTAAAACCATATTATTTTGTTGTTCTTATTTGGTTACCCCTACCTGCAAGATTCTTTTAGTGCGACTAAAGATTTGGTTTTCTCTACGTACATTAAACAGTTTCGGTTATTATAAAAGAAAATGATAGTCTGACCAAGACTCGAACACAGGTCGTTTGGTCTCGAGCGCCACGCCCTAGCAACATCAGCTAAAATGAATATTGCTTTAACTGGGAAGTTTAAAACGCATATAATTCAAATAATATGTGGCGAACTCTCACCACCTCAGCATCTACCACATTATTGTTGTATTAACACACAACGTATGTAAATAAATAATTCAAGTTTCACAACTTTACTGTTTAGTTTTATGTTGAATTTCTTTATCAGGATTTTATACCATTACTAAGCATAACAAATTGTACTAACAGATCATGGTCACAAAAATAACAATCACTCTATATGTATTTTCGAACGAAGGCAATCAAATAGAGTGGCCGAGCAAATATATACATTTAATAAAACTAAACATTTTGTTGCTAGTCTTTTTTTTTTTTTACCAACACAAAATTTTTGCTTATTCAAGAGCTTATTTTTTTAGATGAACAAAATCAATTTTTCTTCTCACATTTTCTTCATCGTCTCTCAAGACCTTGGTGTTAAGAGAAGCCCAAATCTTCTCCATCGCTCACTTTTTCTTAACCCAACAAAACATCTTGTTGGGGGCTACTGAATGTATATTTGGTCCTATACATAAAAGGAATTTGTTCGCTGGAACAAACCTCTCTCTCAGTGTACTACTTGGTCACGTGTGCAAGAGAGAAATGTGGGGCTAGAGCGCTAGCATAGCTGTCAGGAGGGGAAGATGAACGCCGGGCAGGAGACATACTTTGTATGATCGGTAGTAGTCTACGCTGGGGCGTCCACATCTGCCAGCACAGGAATGTCAACCACTAACCCCGGCAATCGGACTCGAACTGCACGGGAAAGTTACTGTGTCGCGAATTGATGCTCACGGCTACACTAGCCACCTGCAGCCAAGTGCTTTCACCCCTTGCTGAAGGGGAACGGACAGCGAAAGAGGGAAGGGAGGGGACGATGGGGCTTTGTGTATTTTCCTAATGGACACTTGTGTCGGTCGAGTAGTAGTGGTTGTGCGCCGGTGCAGGTTTTATTGGCTGTCCCGCGGATTCAATTACTCTAGACGTGCCGTGAATCACAGCAACAGAAGCTAACTCTCGTGGTGATTTCTTTCGCAGCAACGGTACTCGGTCGCCTATTGTCTTCACTGCTATGACTGGCTACAAGGGCCGCTGTGGTGAAGTGGACAGACCAATCGCCACTTTCATGCGTGGGGCCAACGCCCGGCTTAAGTGAGTGCGAAACATGGCGAACGCTGCCGTTAGCCGGCTTGTTTTCTAAGGGTTCTCCGGTTTCTCCCCGACAATGCAATCCATTTTTGCTCCATCACACCTTGCACCCACTCTGGCACAACGGGTGAGCTTGCAACTTAAGTGTGGTCATAGGGTACTTAACACTTTGAGGTCAGCAGACATTTACAAGACAACCAAGACATCTGCAGGAACACCGTTCTATTGGCCCGTGTGCTCCCACTAACTGCCGTTCTATTGGCCAACATGACAGTGGACACGCACTGTGCTCTACAACGTTCGTTATTGACTGGTCATCAGCCACTGAGGCGCTGATTTGATTTTGTCCCAATCAACTGTCTTTATTTGTGTAAGATGTTTTACAATCACACCTGTCCTTTTGCGGATATTTAACGAAATATGTTTGTAGTCAGGAACGTTATTGTTACTGAGCTGTAGAGTTCTTGTAAGATCCTGTTAAATGCAGGCAGTATAACGACTGCATGAAAATGCTAGTTTTCTTNACTGAGCTGTAGAGTTCTTGTAAGATCCTGTTAAATGCAGGCAGTATAACGACTGCATGAAAATGCTAGTTTTCTTTTCAGTGACAAAGAAATTTTCAAAATATTTTTGCTCGAGCTACACTTGAGCGTAGTCCTTAACGTGTTAAAAACACATAGGTGAAACAGCAGCTTTTTTCGCGAACGCCAGCCACAAACGCCAACAAAATGGCGTCACTGACAAGCCAAATCTCAGAAATGCCGTTCACTAATCACCACCTGGTAAACTACCAGCCACCAGCTCAGCCGATAGGCCACGTTTCCCAGCAAGCAGTAGCCAATCAAATACAGAGCCCGTTACCAGAGCCTCGCGTAGGCAATCCAAGACTGGGTACGCCCACATCAAATACGTAGGGCCACCTGTTTTTCGAGAAAAGATTTTAAAACAAGTTGCGTTCCAAAGCACTTTAGTTCAGAACCACTTTCGTGATTGGATCATTTGGGATATTACGCGTATTATCCTTCTGCCCGCGAATCACGGACGTTCATTATCGGAGTACTTCATTACGATTGGCCCAGTCAAATAAGAACATGTCTTCTCACGTAGAAACGCGGCCAATAACCAAAGGAAGTTGTGGTTGTGGACGTAGGATATTGAAGACTAGCATGGCTATATATTTTCGCGAAATACACCTGCCCCTACCAATAGTCAAATGAAGATCGCAAGTATGTACATAGGATATTGAAGAATAGCCCCTGCGTAAATCTTTTCGCGAAAAACAGATGGCCCTACAAATAATGAATCGTCACGTCATTATGTCTCTCTGTACTTAACTACTCTATGATTTGGTGGTGATAGAGACACAAACGTGATTTGTGCAATCTGTGGGGAAACTTCCTATTGGCAGGAACACCCACATTCCCGAAAATATGTAACGGCCAGTTCCACTTCATAGCACGTTAGCTCAGATCCACATTCGTGATTGGATGATTTACGTGTTACGTGTCTTGGGTGCATGCCTGCGAATGACAGGCATGCACTATCGGGGTAACCTAATTCTGATTGGCCAGTCAAGTAAGGAAATGTCTTCTCACAGAGAGACGCGGCCAGTGAGCGAAGGAACACTGCTGGTACGCCCGTAGGGTATTGAAATATAACATGCACGGAAATATTTTCGCGAAATTCGGGTGTCTCTACCTATTAGTTCGTCTCTCGGCAGCGGTCAACGATTTACGTCTTGCCAATTAACTTAGAAAATAAAAGTATATTTTAACAAGGGTCATTGAAGAGATTTTGTTGTACGTAGCAGACAGCACAGAATAGGCTATTCACGGTAAAGTGAGCACTTTTTGAAGCTTCGAGCAGACCGTGAAAACAGCTTAGTCTGTGCAAGCAGGTGTTGAGTTGCTATTAAACTTACACTGTTTGAGTGCCTGTTGATGTAGTTTTTCTACTCCATATGTAAGATCGTGGAACCCTCTAAGGTATGTGTTAACGTATTTAATGCAGTAATAATTGTGTTGCAACTAATATTAAACCTAACGACTGGTCGCTTTGCGTAGAGGTTAGAAATACCGTAAACAGTGAAGTTATGCGCAGTGGCCTAAATAGTACCAGCGTAGGGGTTCCTAATTCGTGCCGGTACGACTAAATAGTACCAGCGTAGGGGTTCCTAAGTCGTTCCGGTACGACTAAATAGTACCAGCGTAGTGGTTCCTAGTTCGTGCCGGTACGAATTTGGACCTCATATTATTTAAAGTTCTATATCTGCAATTCATTCCTTTAAATTACACCAATTACAACGAAAACACAAGTAAAACACGTGTGAAATGTGTGTTACAGAATGGCAAAAAGAAAATATGAGACCTGGAGTGAATGAGACATGGAAAGGGCCCCGACAGCGTACAGAAATGGAGACATGGTGTGCAACGAGTGCTGCTGCCAGTGCGAAACATTCCACAACCAACGCTAACGCTCCGCTTGGACTGTAAAAAACGTAATTTCTAACGACGGTACGAAGGCGCTTCGACTAACTAAAATCCTTGCAACTTAAAATCGAAAATCTACTAGTAGAATATATTTTAAAATGGGAATAACTAATTTTTGGAGTCGCGATTAATTATGCACGCAAGCTAGCATATCAGATAGGAAAAGCAACAACCACGTTCCACATAACTTTAATAGGGCAGAAGCATACGGAAAGGCGGCAAAAATTGAAAACTCTATCAACGGATTTCGATGCACGGGAATCTGGCCATTTGATCCCACTGTGTTTAAAAACTGTGACTTTTCGCCAACTGAGTGACTAAACCAAACAGATGATCCTACACCAGTCAATGAAGATGATGATCTGTATGCATCGCCAAGGCCCAAGGCCCACTGAAGATGCCACTAATGAGGAACCGAATTCGGATGAAAACAATGTCCCTTTGATTGAAAAACCAAGTAATGTGACAGGCCCTAATATAACACCAGCCACTTCTTGTAACTTCAGCGTACCTAATGAATCACTTTTACCGATTCCTCGACTCAAGAAAAAAATGTAGATTGGCAAAGAACCAACGGACACTTGTTTTGACAAGCAGTCCATAAACGATTTGGATTTTGCGAAGGAGTTGCAAGTGGCGCATGCAAAGGTTAAAGAGTTAAAAATAAAAAATTGCAAATAATTGTGCGGGTGTCGAGTCATAACTGAAATATTTTGTTTGTGTAGCATGTAAATAACTGAATATTTCTTACATTTGCCGAAGGAAAAAAAAAAATTCTGAAATGTGTTAGCACTTAAATACTACAATAATCATGTTTGTTATTACATTTTGTGATGTTTGTTCTCCAATTCGGTTTAATTAATAAAGTGGTGTTACGGTTTAGGACATAGGTGGTACAATTTAGGAAACCAGTTTCTTTTTTAAATCAAAATTCTTAAAACCGTGTATTTATCATTTTAGACAGCTAAAAATGCTAACTTTTAAAAGTGGTACGATATAGGCAACTGCCCCCTTCACATTGTTTATTATTTACATGGCAATATTTATTTTTAAAAGCGGTGGAAGGATAAAAAAAATGGCTGATAGGAAAAAAAGTAACCAGAGCCTCAAAAGTGCTCACTTTACCGTGAACAGACTATAAACGATGTTGTCACGTTTAACGAGAGAGAGACTCCGCACACGTGCCTACTCTTCGAAGCTACCCCTTTTCCCCCTCCCTTTTTTTGACACCGAGTCCGGTTGCAGGTAGGGGCAGTGAAATTTTTCAACGGCTGATTTCAAAATGTTTAGTTAACCGTAAACAGCCTATACCCAAAGATTTGTGGAGTTTAGCTTGTTGCCAAATGAATCCGCGAAATTCTCGGGTCTCTACCGATAACCTATGAAAATGTCCAACTTGACAAGATTAAAAAAAAAAAAAAAAAAAAAAAACGTTTTATCATTCCATACGGCTCGATGGTGACATTTCTCGAATGGCTGTGGACGCCAGCGCTGCAACATCGCCAGTGCAAGCCGTGAACATAAGCTCGCAACATTTAACCCCAGCAAACACCGTCGATAAGATACACCGCAGCCATGGATGCGCTGTCGTCGCGGGCAGAAATGCGAAGCCTGTGACAGGAATCAATTTCGTGCGTGGCAATCTGTTTGCGTCCGCGTCGAGATAGCGGGATAACATGAGTGCGGTAAACGAACGTGCGTCGGCCTGCTTTACCGGGTACGAGCGAGTAACGTTGTAGTTACTTTCTGGAACACGTTTCATTACAAGGTGCAACCGTGTCACTCACATTGATAAGTGCTAGCAAATAAGGGCAGCTTTAATGCTCACTTATAATGTTAAATTCACCTTAGCGAGAGAGACCTAGACACCGAGAAATTTTGAGGTTTCAGTTGGCAACAAGCTGACTCCACAAAATTTTGCGAACTGAGTATCATTCATTTGTTCATTGCCTAGAGCTCCAATTTTACTCCAGACCAGGTAGCACAGGAATCTGTCCTCTTTTACTTGCCGGTTAAATAAATATTGGGTCAATTTCGTCTGGGGCGTGGCTTACAAACTGGGATCCAATGGAAAAAGGGATTCTAATGTACTGTTACAAGATGCCAGAGGGGCGTATCCGAGTTCGTGAGGGATGGTAGGTTTTGGTACAAATTAAATTAACTAAACTTGATTTTTAATTTTTTCACACAGCTATTATGTGTTTACAACATTCAACTTCCTATTTCTGTTATAACTCTTGTTATTATCAGTGAGCGTGATATTTAATGTATATCTAAATACTGATTGAAGTCCTTATCAATGTCTCTATATTGGTTACAGTCACTTAATTCAAACACATGATTTACATATATTCAATATATATATCGTCATCATTCCAAATGTGATACTCACACATCCAGTTCACTAGTCACACACGCCAGTCTCACTCTTCACTGTGCCGATGCTCGCAGTCCGCAGACTTCACTCCCGCTGGACACACTCGCCGCCACTCGGCGCTCTGCTGACCCATCTCTATGTTGTCTTCGCACACCTCACACTTAAAGCCGTACAATCCTCAAAATTATATAATGTCTGCTCGGAGGCCCGTCGAGGCTTATGTTGTCTCGTTGGCCTGATGAGAAGGTTCCCCGCATCAAGAGTCTCGCAGAGAGAGGCTACAGCATTGACCAGAAAATTCTTGCAAAGATAACCCCAAAAATGCAATCCGCTGAAGAGCAAAAGAAGGTACGTGTCATTGTGAGCTTATCGGGGTGGCGGTGCGCGCGGCGGCATGCCTTTGTAAATCTCCAAGCTCTCCTCGGATTATCTTTATTTCCTCGGCACACTGATTCGTCCGCTCGAGTGGGACGGAACAAAGGAAGCGATTCAGACCTGCAAACATGTAACAATACATTTATTTGAAGGGGCCACGGTGGCTGAGCGGTTAGTCTGCTCGCCTCCCACCAAGGCGAACCGGGCTCAATCCCCGTCCGGGTCACTCCCGGATTTTGGCACGTGGTAATCGTGCCGGACGCTGCCGCTGGCTGGTGGGTTTTCTCGGGGATATCCCGCTTTCCCCGCTCTTTCATTCCGGCGCTGCGCTATCTCACCTCAATCACCCTCATCGGCTCTTAAGACCTCGATGTTAAGAGCACCCCAAATCTCATCACTCTCTTAACTCACTCATTTATTTGAAGTCTTAGCTTTTATTTAAATGAATTCACGAAATTTCTGTGTCTCTAATAAAACTATTCTATATCATTGAAATTAAGCTACAGAGTAGTTAAGAAAACAGAAGTGAAGCAGCCACTTAGCGCGAGCTCCAGCCGCACACGCCAGCAAAAATGGCGTCACTAGCCAGCTACTTGTTGCAACTCCTTTCGCCATTCAGCTCCTGGTAACATAATCTGCAGCCGGAAGACGAGCCAATAGCGCACCTTTCACAGCACGTAATAGCCAATCAGACACAAGGCCCAGTCTCACAAATTCGTGCAGCCAATTAGAGGATGGGTAAGCTCACATCGAAGGAACCGCCACGACACTTAGTGAAATGAAGTGAAGATATATGGGCGGCTCTTAACAGTGGGGTCTTGAGAGCCGATGAGGGTGACTGAGGTGAGAATGGAGCAGCACCGAAATAAAAGGGTGGTGGAAGCGGGAGATCTCCGAGAAAAACCACCTACCAGCGGCATCGTTCGGCACGATTCCCACGTGTGAAAATCCGGGAGCTACCCGGCCGGGGATTGAACCAGTTTTGCCTACGTGGGAGGCGGGCAAGCTAACCGCTCAGCCACCGTGGCCCCACGCCATGCTGTCACTGTGTACTTATCTACTCTGGGATTTAACCCTGACCAGGCGCGGCATAAGACTTTAAAATGTCCAGAGATAAGGGCTGCTTTTATTATTTTCCTGAAAACGCAATAACTAACATGGAAATTTTTGCTAATTCATTTAAACAGAACAAATATTTTTGTAGTTTATTAGTAATAGCGTATTGAATTAGATTCATAATATATATTTAGCTTTGTTCCTTGCCGAAGCTGATTAAGAGAAAAGCAAGAAATTCGCACATAAAACATGTGAAATAAAAATCAGTATAGACACAAAAAATTGTGAACAAAATTTCACCAAGAAGGGTGCGAGGATGCAAAAAAATTGCAATATATTTACAAAAATGGCCATAAAAATTCCAAAAATAAACTGCATAATAGACAACACCATGAGATATATATTGCGTTTTTACTAGTTTTTGAGCCATAAAATGTAATCAGCATTCTTTATTGAAATTTATTCATTGACAATGTATGTAATTCACCGGATTAATTAATTGTAATAGCAACTGAGTACGCCTATATTTATTTGTTTACCAAATGGAATAAATAAGAATAAATTATTGATTACCTTCTGAGATTGTCTGCACGAGCAATAGCTGTGAAAGAAGTCAAACGATAACTGTCTGTAGTATATAAATAAATAATTGTATATTCTCTGACAAAGTCGCATTTTATTAATGTAAGGCAATGTCCGTGTCAAGTAATGATTGCCCTATGTTTTGAGTGTCTTGTTGAGAGTGATTTGGTTTGCGAAAGTTTCTGCACATCTCGTTTATGAATTTTTAGTGCTGATGATACCGACCAAGTAGTGAGCGGCTAGTTTTTTCTTCAGCCCGTCTCGGCTGTGAATCCGTTCAAGATCTGAAGCATTTCAATAATGCAATATTTTTTAGTGTGTACTGTACATGAGCCGAGCGAGCTCCTCGCAAACAATTAACGTGTTGCGCGTTCGGTATTATCAGCAAATTATTGCGCAAAAGATACGGGGTTCCGATTCCGGATAAGGTATGGCTGCATATGCCGTTGAAGATGAAAGCTCTATTTTAACGCTCAGTTTGTGTTTCACACTCTTAATTTCCCCCAACGACTCTCAGAAAATAAATAAATATAAATACAGAGCTCAAATAACTTATTTTCGTCGATACGGAAAATTTTTATTAATTCCGGTTGAAGGTGTTTTTTTTCTGAGTTTGGTTTTTATTTACTAATCAGAACTTAGTAATCAAATAATAAATATAATCATCAATAATAAACTAGTACAAATGTCCATACTCGATGTATTTGTGTATAATATATTATTNAAACGCAATAACTAACATGGAAATTTTTGCTAATTCATTTAAACAGAACAAATATTTTTGTAGTTTATTAGTAATAACTTATTTTCGTCGATACGGAAAAATTTTATTAATTCCGGTTGAAGGTGTTTTTTTCCTGAGTTTGGTTTTTATTTAATAATCAGAACTTAGTAATCAAATAATAAATATAATCATCAATAATAAACTAGCACAAATGTCCATACTCGATGTATTTGTGTATAATATATTATTAAATATTAATACATTATTAAATATTATATTTTTAAATAACAATATCTTTAAAATAAAACTAATTTAAATTTGATTATTCATTATTATTATAGGTTGTTCACGGTAAGGTGAGCACTTTTGAGGCCCTAGTTACTTTTTCCTTTCAGACATTTCTTGTCCTTTAACCACAATTTTAAAATTAATATTGCCATTTAAGTAATAAATACAGTGTGTATAGTCCACCGCACTTAGAAGTTAACGCCTAAGGCAAAAATTAAATATATTTATTGACTATTATTCCAATTGAGATGGTTTTCAAAAATGCCTACTTTACCGTGAATGGCCTATACTTTCAGTTTCGTACCAGTAGCAGCACGGGAGAATGACATATATTAAAANAATATTAATACATTATTAAATATTATATTTTTAAATAACAATATCTTTAAAATAAAACTAATTTAAATTTGATGATTCATTATTATTATAGGTTGTTCACGGTAAGGTGAGCACTTTTGAGGCCCTAGTTACTTTTTCCTTTCAAACATTTCTTGTCCTTTAACCACAATTTTAAAATAAATATTGCCATTTAAGTAATAAATACAGTGTGTATAGTCCACCGCACTTAGAAGTTAACGCCTAAGGCAAAAATTAAATATATTTATTGACTATTATTCCAATTGAGATGGTTTTCAAAAGTGCCTACTTTACCGTGAATGGCCTATACTTTCAGTTTCGTACCAGTAGCAGCACGGGAGAATGACATATATTAAAANTGCCTACTTTACCGTGAATGGCCTATACTTTCAGTTTCGTACCAGTAGCAGCACGGGAGAATGACATATATTAAAAGAATCATCCCAAGTTATAATTGGCAGTATTAATTATTTAAATTTTATCGCTATTTAAGACTGGTTAAAACAACGTGCGTTGTCAACATCAACTTTGTGTCTTACTATCAAACTAGTTATAATAGAATTTATGAATACATTTCGACTTCCAGTGCTGGCAGGCCACCAAGTCTAACAGTGCCACCCGCAATTCTCACTCTCGCCATAAATTCTCAGCCGAGGCTTTCNGTGCTGGCAGGCCACCAAGTCTAACAGTGCCACCCGCAATTCTCACTCTCGCCATAAATTCTCAGCCGAGGCTTTCCCAGTCGGTGGGAATAAAACGCACCGAGCGGATAATATTGGTTTCCCATTTGGCAGCAGTGGAAACAGTTTCCTGTGGGAATCCGCCTTCAATCCCACGACTGCTGGGACTTTTCCTGCAATAGAAAATGGACTCGGGCAAGGTTGGTTTTTTCAAGATAAGTTTTTGCAAACACGAAGTAATTTTAGGATCCAAATTCCGCCCATATGCTATACGTTTCCATTTTTTTTTTTTTTCAAAGTTTCTAAAATTTTATTTTCCGTCGTATTCTTATACTTTAAAATACTTTTGAAAATCAAATTACTTTCACTCCCGACAAACTGCATTGGTACATATTTTGTCTGTGGCTTCATACACAGGTTTTTCTAGATGTTCAGTTTTGACTGAACCCCTCAAAACTCAGTGTTACTTTACTGAATATCTACACTTAAAAAAAGGCCTAGTTTGATAATGAAGTATAGCGTAACTGTTTGTCAGAAATAAACTTTGAGAGCATTATTAGAGGTACTTGAATCTCGCAAACACATTTGTCCTAAATCTAGACTTCTCAGTTTTCTATGTACTTGGGCCACATCTGTTTATTCACTGGATGCTGCCATGGCCGTATTCTTATATCATAGCCGCTGAAATAATTTCCTTTTCGTTTTACGCACACTATTTTAAGAACTGACTTAAGATAATACTAGTTATACATTTTTTCACGTATAATATTTACACTTTTTTTTTTCTGTGAAATCTATATACGTCTTGGATAAACGTCCAGTGAACAATTCACAAGCACGAAGAGAATAACTTACTCTGTGTCACAATTTTATTGGAACGGAATTGAATCAGTAACTGCTACGCTACTCACCGGAAATGAAAAAGGGACGCTTTATTCCATTTTATTTGTTTTATTCGTTTCCTGCACCGAATGAAAAAAAAAATCAGCAGAGATTACAGAATAATTGTGCAACAACGGTAGCAGTAACCAGACTTGTGTATTGCCATCAGAGTATTCTGTTCGTTTGTTACAGTTCTGGCTGTTGCGGGAACATTATAAGCATTGCTGAAGTTGTTCTATTGAAATAACTACATGTTCGTTAGAAAGCAAATAGTTCTATGTTTTAGGAACTATTCGTAAAGTTGCAGATATGATAACAGACCACGCCACAACAGACAGTTGTAATCTTTTGTTTATTTCATTTAGGTTGACAACATTTATTTTAATTCTACTAACAACTCGTATGATTACTGTGCCCATATTGCCAGTTTAGATGTATCATGGTTTTCGTAAAAATAATTCCTCTCAAGTTGCATTCCAAAACCTTTGCTCATATCTGCATTCGTACTTGCGTGATTTTTACTTGTTACGCGTATTAGATGCCGGAGTGACACAATTCTGGTAGTCTTAGAAAAATACTGCTGTTTTTTTTTTTTTTTTTTTTTAAAGGCATGCAGCCAGTAACCGAAGGGAAAACTGCAGGTTTGTACGTAGAATTTTTATTGGAACTCTTCGCAAAAATCAGACGTGTCTGATCATGATGGTATTCCCGTGTACAATCGTACTACCGGTTCACACAACACCGGACACGCACATTATACCGTACATCGTTCATTACTGGCCGGTTCTCCACCAATGTAATGGCGAGTTGAAAGTGTCCAAATCAAATGTTCTTTACTGCGGAGAATACTATACAATTCAGTCTGTTTATCTTTGAGTAATTTACCCATTGAGTGTTGTTGACCTAATATTACATCGCGCTAAACCCTATGAAAACTTCTGTCGAAGTAATATTTCTTCGCCTGCGTCTTCGAAGAACATGGATGTCCAATGACAATCAGACTCCATATAACTCGCAGTTAAATTCAGGCGACGTAATATTACGTCAGCAGTACTCAAAGTGTTAAGACGGTCATTTTGTTTTCTCGATGGAACTAGTAATTTTTCCAACCTCTCGCTATGTCGGTGAACCCGGGAAGCGCTGTGGCAAGCCGGTTGGGAAACGATACTCTGAAAGCAGTGATCTGATGAGATGTCTGGTAGCGGGGCCATATGGCTGAGATCACTTAATGTGAAATTGATTCTTGCCAGAACGTCTCCCACATCGATCATGCCAGCTAACCCCAGTAGATGGAGTACTCCGACACCACCTGATCGAAAGGCTTTAAAGCAGGAAGTAAACACGTTCCACTAAATACTATTGCACGTTAATTTATTTGAAATAGTAGAAGCCACTTAAAAGCATTCCAAGTTGGGCTAGCTCCATGTCATGAATGAAAGTAAAGAGAGCCTTGCAATTTTAAAACTACTTTACTACAAGGAAATTTCACGAAATACTATATTTTGCAATTAAGCATGTTTGTTCTCCAACTCCTTCAGACACCGACTAACTTATGATTTCAGTAGAGAGACTATGGCGACTTTGGCACATCGGGCCCTGCGACCGGAGCGTCGGAGCTGATCGTGCTCTGTCATTCCGGCCCCCTGGCAGCCATCTTGACTTTCGATTCGAATACCTTCTTTTCGTTGAATGGGATCGGTTTTACAAAGCTGCATTCGAAATTAAATTTTAATAGTGACGTGTTTATGTGGAGAACCAACAGCTATGATTTGCCCAATTCGAGCTAAAAATATGCAAACATCCTTCGAATACCCACTCTCGTTGTGGAGGTATAGGTATTTACACTGTGTTGGAATTCAGTTTGGACCTCTATGAAACCATTGCCATTAACCAACCCAGACCCTGCCACGATTCTTGGAGGTGATGGTCGCTGGCACGATGGTGGATACTCATCCTGAACCCTTGGTTTTGTGGGAATTACACTCGTACGCTGCGGTGAAGGAGACTACACGACGGATTTTGGCAGGTGAAGATCCTACAGTGACGCAGGTTTTTTGCATGCCTCTGTAAGTTATCGCGCCTNTACACGACGGATTTTGGCAGGTGAAGATCCTACAGTGACGCAGGTTTTTTGCATGCCTCTGTAAGTTATCGCGCCTAGCAAATGCCATGCCACAGTTTCCACACGTATATGCCAATCTATCTGCATTCTTCAAACATCAATACTTTTCGTGTCTTCGAGCACATTTGGTGAATGCAAACGAAGTGTTACAGTAGTGGCACGGGCACTGAGCTAACGTCATTGCAAATTACATCGATGGTAAATAGATAAATTAAAAAAAAACTAAGTTCTATTACCGTATTTTATGAGGTTACATATTCCTCCAGAGACTAGTTGTTCCGAACTAATACTCCAAATTTGAGCAGATTTGCAATTTTACGGGAATATATATGTGTTTTACGTGCCCACTTGGTAATATCCTGTGACCTGATGTAATTAAATATCTGAACTTAGCAGTCAGAATGATAAAAGACGAGGTGTGAGAGAGCGTTCTGTCACCTCTGGCATCAGACAAGAAACTGTGCCGAGGGTTGTCATTGTTCCTATTATATACCTTCCCCACACCAGCACGCTCTGGCGGACAATGCTGAAAACAAGAGCGGTAGTGATAAGTGATTAAGCGATGGTGAATAATTCACGGTACACTCGTGAAATGGTCGTACGCGAATATCCAAATTTTATCGCTACCTCGAAGATGCTATGTCCCATCTCTCGTGCGCTGACTATAACACCACGTTCAAACTCACTTAAATCTTGATAACCTGCCATTGTAGCAGCAGTAACCGACCTAGCAACTTTTCCAGGCGCTTGTTGTCTTATATAGGCGCTGCCGACAACATCGCGTTACTCTGATTGGTCCCATACCTCTGTTATTTGCATACGCACGCCTATACCAGTTTGTTTTGGCTCTCCAATGTATTTCAATAGCNCTATGTCCCATCTCTCGTGCGCTGACTATAACACCACGTTCAAACTCACTTAAATCTTGATAACCCGCCATTGTAGCAGCAGTAACCGACCTAGCAACTTTTCCAGGCGCTTGTTGTCTTATATAGGCGCTGCCGACAACATAGCGTTACTCTGATTGGTCCCATACCTCTGTTATTTGCATACGCACGCCTATACCAGTTTGTTTTGGCTCTCCAATGTATTTCAATAGCCTACGGGCATATAATCAGGTTTTTTTTCTTATTGGCCGTGTGTCTTTGCGAGAAAATATTTTCTTACTTGCTTGGCCAATCAGAATTAGGTTACTCCGACACCCACATATACGCCTGTGATTCACGGACATACGCCCAAGACTCGTAACACGTAAATCATCCAACCACCAAAGTTAATCTGCGATAAAGTGTTATGAATACAACTGGTTATAAAACATTTTCTCGAAAATCGTGTCCCCCGGCCGATATTAGCCAATTATATACACGTACAAACATTCCAATACCGTCGCTAGTCACGTTAACCGAAGTAGATAAAGCGTAGTGTTCTAGAGGAGATAAGTTGCGGATTCTAACTTCGCTAGTATTTTGCTCTATTTTATGTGATAACCGGAACTGTCTAATGTACGTAGATCCATACAAATCTTCAGTTGAACCAATTCAATCTTATAAGTTTTTGACAAATCAATATGAACAACAAAATAATTTGTTTTCAGCATCAACTTATTTAATTGGCCCTATACAAACAATTTCTACGATTGCAGCAAACTAAATTTGTTTTCTTCAACGAAACATTTTCCCTTGAGCATAAATATTCGGGCATGTCAAGAACTAAATAACTGCATAGTGTAAGTGTAGTTATATTTGTATCACTATCCTTTCACTCTCGGAACGAATAAAAAGCCCATAGTGCTAAGTAGAGGTACCAGAACTCGCGAAGAGTTTGTGTCTTGCGTAATTCAAAACACCATGTCAAACCTACTTTCGCATTTTGGCGATTTCAACTGCCACGCATCTCACGAGTCTATAAGAATGGACACCCGATTTTAGCGAAATTAATTCGTGTCAATTTGTATTTCAATACACATAAACTCAGCTCCACTTTCGCGATTATATGGTTTCAACTGCTGCGCGTGTTAGATGCCTGCCCGCGAATCACAGACGTTCAATACCGGAGTAACTTAATTATTAATGACCCAGTCAAATACCACACTGTCGTCGACGATGGCGCGTGTCCAGTAACGGAATGGAAACTGCTAGTGTGCAAGTAGGTATTAATAGAGCCCCGAGTATTTTGCGGATTGATTTGGCAGCAGGATAAACTTCACAGTCGTCTATACACTCGAGACACCATCGTTTGCTTATTGGCTGCTACGATCAAGTGAAGCCTGTGTACACAACTATTCAACGCTAACTCACACTACTGATTCCTGCCTACTACTGGCTCACAGTTAAAACGTAGCGTCTCTAGACAACTGCCGTCCAATCACAATGGTAGGAGAAAATACCAAGTGTTTGAAGTCTACCTTGCCGCCGAGTGAATTCGCGAAATGCTCGGGGACCTAGGTATTAAACTCTAGCTTCCGTTGAACTCTTCTGGCGAAAACGCGGTTTTCCTAGCGCAAAGTGACATCGGATAGCTGCTTTGTAACTGCCGACAAGTGGCAGTAGTAACAAGACAGGTATCCTCGAGTATAGAACGGCCTTCTCTTGTTGTCTGCAAAGGGCTTTATAAGTTTGCTGCCACCACTGAATGTGCACGTTGGTGTTCAGTCTTCAAGGTCAGAGAAGTACGCATATATTGTCTTTGTTTTTTTAAAAAATTTTTTAAAGCTAATAAAGGCTGTGGGAATGGTCGCCCGGAATGTTCGCGGGCGGCCTCCCCGATCCGCCAACCCACACATGTCGATTCTCTTCGCCGCTTTGAGGCGTGCGGTGAGGGAAGTGGTTTACGTCCGTCCTCCGCCGTGTGAACGCGGCGACAGATTGAATTCGCGACGGAGCAACGTAGCGACGGGTGCCAAGCGCGACGAGGCGGGCGAGGGAAATTGATCTCGGATGGAGAACGCGCCCACAGCTCCACTAGCGCCAGTCGCATCTCATGCCAGGTGTATTCCATTCGTGGCTACTTCACACTTTGCTGAAGCCCTGCCCAAGTTCTATTTTCACGATATTCCTCCACCTGATGCAAGCAAAGCTAAACTGAGTCTAGTAAATTACACCTAATGCAGTGGAGTGGAGTGGAGAAATTTGGACGACTCTCAACATAAAAGCCTTGAGAACAGATGAGGACGAAGTGATACGAGTATAGAGCAGAGCCAGATTACAAGGGCGGGGGAAACTGGAGATCCCCGAGAAAACCCGCCGACCAGCGGCGTTGTCCGGCACGATTCCCACATGCGAAAATCCGGAGGTGACCCCGCCGGGAATAGAACCCGCATCGCCTAGGTGGGAGGCGAGTAGTCTGACACACACAACGCCACGGTGCCCCCAGCGAATAAATTACGGGGTTCCGGCAAGCTGCTTGTAAGTGACGCCATTTTACTGACGCGTGCCGCTGGGGTTCGCGGTAGAAGCGGGTGTTTCACCTCTGTATTCTCAAGTACTCTGTGACCGAACGATGTTGGGAAGACATAGGGCCCCCTTTTTGCTCGTCGTCACACCGTTATGAATNCTCAAGTACTCTGTGACCGAACGATGTTGGGAAGACATAGGGCCCCCTTTTTGCTCGTCGTCACACCGTTATGAAGTCCCCGCTCTCCGCTTGTTTCCTCAACCTCAACTTGTTGTAGTTTCTCCGCGCGTGTTTACACAGCTCGCGTGGCTCAGGCCGCTTGTGAGCTCGCTCTGCCGGCCGAGTTCAAAACACTTTCGACAATTACGCTTGCTCCGGCCATCCGTTCCCTTACGTAATTTATACGTCCGGGCAGCCAACAGAGTGTGCCAGTTCGATAGCGAAATCTGCCTATCTTAACCTTTTTAGTCCCGAATTAATTTACGGTTTCAGGTGTTGCAATGTGATTATATTTTGGCCCGTATTGCCCTTATACTTGCTTAATTCATACTCTTCATTTTAGAATTAATTTACTGTTTCAGGTGTGATAATGGAGTAATATTTTAGTTCGTAATGTACTTTCACTTGTCAAACTCTTTCATTCACACGTTAATTAATTTTTCAGGTGTTGCAAACAAGAAATATTTTATGCGTGCTGTAGTTAAGCTGGTAAAGTACTTGTTTCGTTATCACAGCCATCATGCTGTAAGCTTTGTATTCGGTGATTAGTTATGTAAACTAGTAATAGCGCCGCGGAGAAGTACCAGGGTTTACGAACCAGTTGCCCACTGGGAAGATCACTGAGTACTGAACATCGAAGTGTACAGTACCGACCAAATATAACCATTCTGTGCAACATGTAGACAGTTTTCTACAGTGGGAATAAAAGGGTTAATTCTCGCAATCAGTGAATTTCGTGTTTTCCAGTTCCGAATTAATTTACTCCTTGAGGTGTTGCAATCGAGTAATATTTTTGCCCGTGCTGTACTTCTACTTGCTTAATTCTCTCAGTCAGTGAATTTATAGCTCGATGCTCAAAAGACACTGGTATGAACCATTCACAAGCCAGAACTGTATAAACGACCACAAATCACGTCACCCGTCGATAACAAAGTTCGCTGCGCTGGTCAGTGAGCTTCACTGTGTACAGCGCAGGTCATGAAAGTTCTTCGTGTGCGACATGACCACCACAGCGGACTGAATAGGTTAACCCTTTCAGTCAAAGATAAATCTATAACTTTAAGCGTCGCAACAAACAAATGTTTTGTCATGTACTGATATCGATAGACCTGTTGCTTTAATGTTCCCCACAGATAAAGAGTCCATAGGCGTTAGGTCTGGGGAACGTGCAGGCCATTTCGTGCTTCCAGACCGACCGATCCAACGACAACCGAAAGTTATGTTAGGAACCTTTGTAATTCTCTGTGCAGAATGAGTGGGACGTCCGTCGTGTTGGTGCCACATGGATTGCCTTATTTCCGTGCGGCGGCGCAGTTTGATTCGTCATTGACTTTCAGCGATCTTGAATGATCGGCAAATGTCACAGTATTTATTACATCTTCATACTAATGTCGAAGGGTGTTAATAAAATTTAACGTTTCACTTAAATTAACCAAGTTGACCTCTGTATCTTCTTTACCCTTCCACGTGCGGGGTAATCATTACTCTCACGTTAACAGCGCCTTGGACCTAAGCAACTTTTGTCTGAAACATTTTCTTCTACCATTGAAATTGGCAGTGTTATTCAGGNTAATCATTACTCTCACGTTAACAGCGCCTTGGACCTAAGCAACTTTTGTCTGAAACATTTTCTTCTACCATTGAAATTGGCAGTGTTATTCAGGTGGACTACCGTAGGNACCTAAGCAACTTTTGTCTGAAACATTTTCTTCTACCATTGAAATTGGCAGTGTTATTCAGGTGGACTACCGTAGGTGCCTCATCCTGTATACTGGAGCCGGCGTCGTTTCTCCAGTGGTTACTGCATAAATGTGAAGCCACGCCCTTTCTGGCTGGATTGCACGTGATTGGACTACACCATTGTGAAGTGCTCATTTATTCGCGTNATGTGAAGCCACGCCCTTTCTGGCTGGATTGCACGTGATTGGACTACACCATTGTGAAGTGCTCATTTATTCGCGCAAAGCTACCCAGGGCGTGTTAAATAAATTCAGGTCCAATAACAAACTTATTGCAAAAGGTACATGTGTTTCAAGTAAGTAATAACGCGAATTTTGCAGGTCTCTAAATATAACTAAGTATACGGGGACAAAATGCCGTGTCGGTTGCTTTGATGATGAANGCGAATTTTGCAGGTCTCTAAATATAACTAAGTATACGGGGACAAAATGCCGTGTCGGTTGCTTTGATGATGAAGTACCCATTCTCTGGTTGGCTCTGGGAACGGCTGTCGTGCCTGACTGGCTACTTTATACTGTGAAATGTTCCGTATTGGCTATGGCGAGTCAGTCACCAGGCGCTGATTTGCGAACGGGGTTGCGACTTGTAGCTGATCCGTGACGCCATTTTGCTATCGCTTGCGGCTATAATTCGCCGTATGGGGTCTGTTTTACCTCCGTATTTGTAAGTATTCTGTAGCGTTACGGAAGTTTTTAGACAACAGAGCCGAATGTAAACAGTAAGGCCTCTAGTCCAGTGAGAATGGATTTTCTCGGGCCATAATTAAAGACTAAAAATATAAGTGCACTTTCTCCGGTTATCCCTTTCAGATTCACTTTGATTTCCGTTTTCGGGTGTTGCAAACAAGGAATTTTATTATGCATACTGTACTTAGTTTCACACAACACTTGTTTCATTAACACCGCCGATGTGCTGCATGCAGGCTTGGTGTTTGGCTATGGTAATACGAACCAATCACAACCTGGACCATTAAAACAATTTACGAGTCAGTTCACCATAGGGAACATCATTGGTCAATGAGCATCGCAGTGTACAGCAGTGCCCACAAATTACCCTAATGTGCGTTACGTACACAATTGTGTTCACTGGGTCTGAATGTGTAATGAAATCCATTGAAGATATAAAATTGTCGACGGCAATACCAGACAATGGACATATTACACTACGTCATCAGTCACAGAGTACTAAAGAACACAGAGGTGGAATAGCTGCTTCCCAGCCAATAGGGGAACTTTCGCAGCACACAGTAGCCGATTAGACACGGCGTACTTCCACAGTGCTTCACGCAGCCAATTAGCGAATGGGTACTCGTTCACTCTACTAAACCTGAATCAGTGAAAATATATATTCTTTAATCAGTGAAGACCGTCTGACCGAACAAATGGTTACTTTCAAACACTTCATCTGTAAATGCAGTGAACGTACACCCGGTTTCCTTCAGTTACTGAATAAGTTACTTTTCCATTGTTCACTAACTGTGCTACTGATACTTCAGTGGAATNACCCGGTTTCCTTCAGTTACTGAATAAGTTACTTTTCCATTGTTCACTAACTGTGCTACTGATACTTCAGTGGAATATAAGAACTGGAAAATTTCGCATATCCATTTTAGGACAAGGCTGTTCCTCCAACACATGTGTGGTTTTATTATGTTTGCAATTNCTGGAAAATTTCGCATATCCATTTTAGGACAAGGCTGTTCCTCCAACACATGTGTGGTTTTATTATGTTTGCAATTGGACCATAATTCACCTGACACGCCCAAGTGAAGTACCAATCAATAAGAGACATGCGAAGAAACAAACACCGACTCTCGTGCCACCAAATCTGAGATAAAACTGGCTACACAATGGAGCCGCAGCCAATGAACCGAAATCCGAGGTTCAAAAATAAATGATCTGGTGGATTCTAGCTTACATATCGTATAAAACACCACAGTTTCCTGTCCCTAGTGATACAGTTTTCGACTGTTCTGTTGGTGATTGTACGTTTGCAAGTAACTATTTTCATAAACAGATAAAAACGTAAACATCGCATGAACTAACGAAACAAATATATTTATTAAAATGTGATTTCCTCTTTAACACGTTGAAAACGGCACAAATCTATTGGCACTGAAGACAAGGTTGGAGTGAGCTGCCCATATTCTCCACTACAGCAATATCAGTTGTGTTGGTCTCTGTATTTACACTTGCCATCGTCCTGTTGGTCCTGGCTACACCGGAAATGCCTACTGTACTCTGCAACGTTTATTATTGGTTGGCCGTCGGCCAATGAAGTCTGGCCTTGACGGCGTGCCTACCAATGTGTCACGAAAGATGTAAAACGTTTTACAATCAATCGTGTCCATTTGAGAAATGATTAAAAATAACTTTTATTCTACGCACTGGACATGTTAACTAGTTGTAAATTTATACTATGATTCCCATGAAATCCGGTAAAACAATAAAACTATAAAAATGTCAGTTTTTCTTCAAGAACAAAGAAATTAATTTCCATATGAACGAAGCCCCGAGTACACACGTGCATACTCCTCAAAGGGTAATATCATTATTTTGCGAAGTATAAAGTGAACATTCAGACATTCATTAAGTTTTCACGTTAGCATCATAACGCTTGATTTTGACTTTTAAAATGCATGACATGTGGTGAATTAAGAGTGTTCATACCTACTATTCGTATTAACCACTCCTCACGTTACCAAATTAACAAAAAAAAAACAAAAAAAATTGGGCGAAACTTAAAGTAACGTATTTACGGTAAAATATTTTAATACGTATATTTTTTTCGACTCGCGTCAATTTCGGCCTAGTAGCAAAGTTACAAAGTGACAATCTGGCGGGAGAATACAGTGGGTGAAATTCCCGGTTTAAAAAGCTTTTATAGCTGTTTTTAATTACGTTAAATTGTAAAATATCAACAGTGGTTGCGGGAAATATGGTTATTTCCTACAATGATTATGTCAAATTCAATAAAAACTATACTTAATTCGCCGGATGCAGTTGACAGTGACACGCTATAAAACAAACAGCTTCCCTGGAACAACCAATCATTTTCCACTGATTCTGTGTGGAGCCAATTTCACTTATTTGTTTTGTTTGAATTGACTGTGGATCAATGATTCTTCGCTGTTTGGGATTTCGAATGCAAATCAAAGGATTCGCCACGCAATTTCGTTTCTGTGTAATTATAGCAACTGGTGTATTTCGCGAAAATATTTACGACCATATTAGACATCAATATCCTACGTCGACAACCACAACTTCCTTTGGTTATTGGCCGCGTGTCTACGTGAGAAGACATGTTCTTATTTGACTGGGCCAGTCGTAATAAAGTACTCCGATACTGAACGTCCATGATTAACGGACATAAACTTAAGGCACGGGACATTTAAAGTCATCCAACCACGAAAGTTAATACGAACAAAAGTGTTTTGGAGTAAATCTGGTCTTGAAATCTTTCAGCGAAAAGCACACGTCCCTAGTAATTAACTACTCTGTGGTTCAGTTTTCAAGGGCAAGAAAAGTTTTCACAGTAGCGTAGCGCTGACTTGAAGCGCGTTTGGGCCTCAACTTGTAAAACAGAGGTCAGTCTCGACTCTGTATTTGTAGGCATTCTTTGTCGTGTGGGTGTGAGCCAGCGCGCCTGCAAGTGGAGCAGTTTGCCCTTCGCCGGCTCATCAAGTTGATCAGAGGCAGCCAGCTCCTCTCTGCCGCAGTGATGGATAAGCGCTGTCTGCCAATCTCTTTCTTGTCCGCACCGCGGGTTATTTCGGCGATGGGATCTCCTGTGGGAGGAGAGATTCTACACGCGGCTGCACGCATTCCGCTTATAAACATTCCCGAAATCTCTTCCGAGCTTGTTGGCTCCGCGCTGGAGTCGTTCCACACACACTCGTCATGCTAACCTCACATATTAGCTATAGTTAGGGACAGGTGTTTTTCGCGAAAATAAAGACAAGAACAGTTGAACTGCAAAACACTTTCGTTCGTACGCACTTTCGTCGTTGGCTGATTTTTAATGTCCCGTACCTCAAGTATCTGTCCGCGAATCATGGACGTTCAGTATCGGAGTACTTTATTACGATTGGCCCAGTCAAAAAAGAACATGTATTCTCATGTAGACACACGGCCATTAACCAAAGGAAGTTTTGGTTGTGGACATAGGATATTAAAGTCTTAGCATGATCATACATATTTTCGCGAAATACACCTGTCCATAACTATAG
Organism: Clitarchus hookeri; assembly: GCA_002778355.1. Classification (NCBI taxonomy): domain Eukaryota; kingdom Metazoa; phylum Arthropoda; class Insecta; order Phasmatodea; family Phasmatidae; genus Clitarchus; species Clitarchus hookeri. Next base: position 218,902 of record NQII01001508.1, read on the forward strand.
TTCATTAATGGTTACTTCCAACTTTTCTGAAGCCCTGCTAAAGTTCTAATTCTAGGATATTCCTCCATCTCATGTAACAACGCTCAGTCAAGTCTATAAAATGACACCAATGGGTAGAGATCTGAAAATTTCGATTGCATTGACTTTTAGGTTAGAATTCACAGTCTTATGTTCGAATAACCAGATATCAAAGTCTCATTGGTTGCTTTGTCAGGATGGATGGCTTTGATTGGGGATGCGTTGAGTTGTAAGTTGGTTATTAGCCTAGATATATCTGAATGAGGTGTCAAATAACTAGTGGACCTATTGCAAAAGTGATACATACGTACACGTTCTAGATTTCTAGCTTGTCCCGAAATTAATCCGCGAATTTTTCAGGTATCTACCAATAAGACAACGCACCGCATTCGTTCGCGCTCACTGTAATAATATTCTCCATTAGAACTATTTCTTACTACGCATTACCAATATACGTATGTTCTCCTTGTTTTGATTAATATTAATTATTAATTAAATATTATAATTTATAGATGAAATATAAGTGAAAGTTTTATTTAACTAAAAATAAGGCGTTTTTATGTTAACACGCGTATAAAACGCTTGTGATACATGGCATATTTAGGAAACAACAAACGCGTAATACATGTGGTGAGTTTTCAAAGATTGTATTTAGAAAAAAATGTGAAGAAACCGCCAATAGTCTATAAGTACGCAGATGTCAAATGGCGTGCCGGTTCTTTTAATGTGGCCGTGCCCGCGCCCTTATAGGGACACCCGATTTTCACGAAAAGATGTTCTTGTCAAGTTGTATTTCAAAACGCTATAACTAAAGTCCCGGTCACACGGGACACAGAACTACTTAATTTCAAATATTGTTTCAGCATTGCTAGGACCACCTGATTTTCGCGAAAATATTCCGTCTCTAGTTGTACTCCGAAACACGTTACTTCAGAACCAATATCGTGGTTGGATGATTCTAACTCGCACGCGTCTTAATTGTCTACCAGGCAATCACGGACGTCTAATATCATGGAAACTTAAGTCGAGTGTAAAATGTCTTCTCACGCAGACACTCAGCCAATGGCTCAAGGAAATGTGCAAGTGTGCACGTAGAAGTTGAAGTCTAGTCTGCTTGTAAATCCTTTCTGCAAAAATCAGGTGGGTCTTCCGACTGGCAGATACGATACATACCATGTCACGTCACTGCACCAAGCTAGACTCCACAGTCCTCTACGTACTGGAGCAGAGGTCACTTGTACATTGTCTGCCGCCACAGGCAGAACTCACACATATATTCCGAACCGCTGAATGTATCGAACTTTTTATTTCAAATTCTTATATGGCACTACGGTGCTCATAAGGCACCGTTTATGTCTGTTCCTAGATGTAATTCAGTACTTTATATATATATATATATATCAACTTTGGTTTTTTAAAATGGGAATGTACTCATTTCTCCCAATAGCATAACATGTTTTTAAGCGGCGAGTTCAGTGACGTGATTATTTTGAAAATCCGAAGATCACTTTCTGAGATATAAGGGTGTGTTCATAGGTGTACGCATTAGACTGTAGTTGTGGTGGAGTAGGTTGCGTCATTCGCTGGTCCTACACAGGTGACACACGCTCTAGTGATACAGTGACACAGGTATTGAACACATGCGAAAGGTTGTATGTTGGTGGTTCTGTTGATGTGCCTAAATTTCTCGAAAACGATATCATGTAGGGTTAAAACTCAAGGCGAGCTTGTTTATATATATACGAGTATGTATGTGTGTGTGCGTGTGAATGTGTGAGAGTGTGAGATGTGAGTGTGTGAAAGTGTGAGTATGCGTAAGTGTGAGAGTGTGAGTGAGTGTGAGTGCGAGAGTGTGAGAGTGTGTGAGTGTGTGAGAGTGTGAGTGTTTGAGTGTGTGAGAGTGTGAGTGTGAGAGTGTGAGTGTGAGTGTGAGAGTGTGAGTGTGAGTGTGAGTGTGTGAGTGTGTGTGTGTGTGTGAGTGTGAGAGTGTGAGTGTGTGAGTTAGGAGTATGTGAGTGTGTGAGAGTG